>JZLH01S0013884.1:17387-29094 GCA_001188425.1 Eucidaris tribuloides
GCATATTTATTTTTCACTGGAAACCATCCCCGTTTGAGGTACTTGTTAAAAAATGTAGAATTATTTACTGTAGATTATATATGCTAAAGTTTGACGAAGAATGTCTGTATTTACATTGATTTTAATCATACCTGTTTAAAAATTATACCTCAGATTTTTGTGTTTACGCTGTTTACACATTTATTTCTTAACACCCTTTTATTTCCAACTTTTTTTTTTCGCTGAAACTTTCTTTTTTTGATATTTCTATTATCATTTCTTATGTCTGTCACATTTTTCCACCTGTGTTAATTATTCATATGTATACAAGAGTATAGTGTAAATTATGTGTATTTTACTCATAACAATGGTTGTAATTGCCATACTTTGTAACTCTTTGAGTTGCAATTTTGTGAATAAATAAATAAATAGATGAATGAATAAAATAAATAAATATGAAATAAATAAATAAATAAATAAATAATAAATAAATTAATTAATTAATTAATAAATAAATGATGAATAAATAAATAAATGAAATATAAAAAGGCTACGCTCCACGATTCAAATCATAACCGCACTAGACTTCGCAGTACAAACACCACTCTACCAACATCTCCGTCATGCTGAAAAAAAAAAATCGATGAACCCTGCCTAGACATTATCGTGACGTATTTCGACTTATGAGCAACTTACAAATAACGCTTGTGGACTTATGTAAACGACAGCATAACTTACCTACAACGTATGGCCCGCGTATGCGGGACGTATGATCATACGCTGGCGTACGTCGAAAAATTTTGTGCTTGCACAAAATTTTTCGACGAAACTCGTCGTACTACGACGTATACCAGCGTGCTTCAGCGTACACATAACTTATGCAAAACTTATACAAAACTTACCCATAACTTATTCAACGTATGACAACGTATTCGCAAACTTTTTCATACGTCGGCATACGCTGGCTAAATCGTCGAAGTGTTCCCAGCGTGCTTCAGCGTGCACATAACTTACACAAAACTTACCCATAACTTAGTCAACGTATGACGACGTATTCGCCAAATTTGTCATACGTCGACATACGTTGGCTAAATCGTCAAGGTGTGACTATGCCCTAAGATTGATATCAATTGCAAGTCAATGGCCAAAAGTGGACTGAGCACACACAAAAATCTTCCTTTCTTTTTAAATCTTGATAACTTCAAAACAGGTAATGTCAGCATTATTTAGAGCATTCACCCTACACAAGAAAGACAGTATTACAGACCCAACCGCAGGACCAATGAATTACAGACCAAAAAAGTTTCTCCATGGTGCATAAAATTCTTTTTTATAGAGGAATTACTATACTATAAATGGTCACTACACATTGTGTAGAGTGAAGTTATATATTACTATTAAAGCAAAAGATGCATTTAACCACAAAAATGGCAAATTGGCAATAGTTGTCCTTGTGCGTCATTGTACGACAGAAGGCCACTGATATCTTTGTAAATTCAATTCCTTCAGGCTCTTTCAATTTTTCATTCATATTTCACAGACAGAAGTGATTAACAGACAAGCCTCCTGGCCCCATTTCCCCCTTGTAATATTGACAAATAATTCTTGGCAGGTTATTACCTTTTTTACCCCGTCAGATTTCAAATCATTTGATTCCAGACAGTTTTCATATTTTTATGGTGGTGTACTTCTTTTCACACAGTACTGAAATTACCAGGGTAATGATCCACAAAATGACAATTGAATATAGAAAGAAAACTTCAGACCTGTAAAACGTCTGTCATCAGTCAAAAATCAGACTGAGATCAAGTATGACAATATACAGCTTATGACTCAAAACTGAAAGGAAAATATGGACTGAGTACTAAAAAGATTTTATATTGTGTCAGTACTGGGTTAAACCGTAAACTATAGACCCCAAAAATGTAAAGGTTCCATTTTCCCACAAGTTAGAAACATCATAGAACCCACTTTCATCCTCATAAGCATTTTCAGAACAGGCTCAGCACAGGGTTCAGAATGGTTTTGGAACAGGTATAGAATTACAGTTCAATATTTGTGGTTAGTGGTTACATTGATTTTCTTGATTTTTTTTCTCTTCTTTTTATTACCAAACTTGAGTGTGACTATTTTGCTGCCCCTGCCTCCCCTCCCCCCCCTCCCCCTCCCCCTTATAAAAAGGAATGCTTGGCTGCTTATGTGATCTAAAAAAGGCATTTTAATAGATAGACATATTTTTGGAATAAATTGAATTGATTGATTGGTACATGCGTATGAGCTTGTGTTTATTAATTGCACCACTGCAGTGTACCATTTCAGTTTAATCCTTGTTTTGTAATTTTGTTACATATTTTGATCACGCAAGAAATATATTCATTTGAAACAGGTTCTTTATATTTTTCCTCACTGCATGCATGTAGGCACAACATAAAAAAGATGACATTGTACAACATTGCTTTAAGGAGTTTCTGTATTGATTGATTTATAGAAGACAGGATCATTACAGTAACTGAGTGGGCGAAGGTTTGTGGGGGAGGGGGGACAAAGCTTCTTTTACATAAGAAAGAACTGATGTTGCTTTCACTTTTGTAGCCAATTTCAAGTCGTAATTGACTCCAGTACGTGCCTGTTTGATCAAACCTGTTGACGTCGGGCTACTTCTGCATCTAACATACATCATCCATTAGCAATAGTCATGACAAAAGTTTTGATGATCATGTGATATTCTGCAGAGCCAGACATTTACATGTACGTTCTTTTTTTTTCTTTCATGTCACCACATCAGCATCCCACCCTCTCCATCATACCACCTGTTATTTAGAGAACTTAGAATTTGTTCTTAAAGGTTAGTGACATGATTGGGAACACTTGAAAATGCCTCAAGAACCAAATGAGTTGAAATGTATACCACCTATACACTAGCTGGAGTGGATCTCCCAGCTGGAAGGATTTGTCTCTAATTTGTTTACTTAAAGAGAGTCAAGCATGAACATACTAGTATTTTATTTTTATCTGGGTACGATAAAAATAAGACCCATAGAGAGTCACACAGCAGGTTTGCCTGCCACGAGGGACAATAGACATTAGTTATTCTAGAATGAGTCAACGTTTGACTACAAGGTTTTCATAGGATTCTGTCATAGTTTACTTGATTCTAGAGTTGTTTCAGCTCAAGTTGAGGACTACCCCCAATCATGTCATTTACCTTTCAGAAATGCAACTATTGTAGGTATTGTAACAGGGCATTGACATGATCGGGAGAAGTCAAAAGTGACTCAAGAACCACATAGGTCGAAACAGGGAAAAAAGACACGGAGGCGCAGGGCGATTTTTCCCCCAATTAAAAAACCTTGATATTTGCAAAAGAGCCCCCGTAAATTGCCATACGGTTCAATACAAAAGAGTATCTTGAATGCCCTGAAACACAAAAAGAAGCCCCCAAAAAGAAAATTGTAATTTTTTCCTTGGGTTGCAACATACATGTATACTCAATGTATACAACAGCTGGCTGGAAGGATTTGTCTTAAATTTGTTTACTTGTAAAGAAACAAGCGTTCATTTACTGGTATTGAATTAATCTGGTGCCCTGATAGAAATTGATGCCATACATAGTGAGTCACCTGTCACAATAAGTACTGATGGTGACTGTTTAAAAAGTAATTTACATTTACCCATGAAATTTAAATTGCAGAAACCTTAAAAAGTTTACTTTGATTCTAAAGTACATGTAGTTTCCTTATACATGTAAGTAAGGACTTTACTCTTCTTATCCTGCTATTTGTAATGTTTATGAAATTTAGTTTTTAGACATTTTTGCCCCCTCCCTGAGTTATCTTTCTCCCTTTGATTGGCACCTTCTCTGGTCTGGCTCTGATAAACACCCACACACATCCTCTAGATACATAGAGAAATTATTTATCATTACAGCTGTGTAATGAATAATTGGAGTGGGTTCTAGGACTTCCCCAAAGGAGAGCTCCCCCAGTGAACAGTTCCCATAGGGGACAACTCCCCTGGAGGAAAACTCCCCTGGAGGACAACTCCCCAGAAAGAAACCTCCCCCAGAGAACAACTCCCCCCGGGGGAAAACTCCCCTGGAGGATAACTCCCCCAAAGGACAACTCCCCAGAGGAAAACCCCCCCCCATAGGACAACTCCCCCTGAGGACAACTCCCCGGAGGATAACTCCCCAAGAGGACAACTCCCCCGGAAGACAACTCTACCAGAGGACAACTCCCCCCCCCCCCCCCCCGGAGAATGGCTCCTCCCCAGAGGACAACTCCACTGAAGGACAACTCCCCCACGAACAACCACCCTGGTGGAGTTTTACAATGCTTTGTCTAAAAAGTCTGATTTCACGTCAGGGGAGTTATCCTCAGGGGGAGTTGTCCTCGAAGAGTTGTCCTCTGAGGAGTTGTGAAGGTGGGGGGAGTTGTCCAAGCGGGACTTGTCCTGTGGGAGAGTTGTCCTGATAATGCTTGGAGAGGTGTAGATTGTACTATGAACAGAATGTTGCCCTTTGCCATCACTTTGGCACATGAATGAGACAATTTATGTTCATCAATTCTTCAAAAACATTGGCGTAAACACACCTTTAAACCCCCCTGGGACTCATATTCCCCCTCATAACTACCAGCTTATCGGTAATCTATGTCTAGGTCTGTCTCAAACAGCCAGTCCATGCAGAGACCTTTATCACGAACAAACAGGAAAGTAGAACTTAGGAACCATTTCTCACGCCCACTCGTTATTTGCTTCCCCCAACCGCACTCGCCATTGTAAGGACGGCTGGATTTATTCAAGGGACGTGAGGTGTTAAAAGGTTCTCCGCGTGGGCTCAGAGCAGACCCAGGATAATAGGTCTCTAACTTCAGCTAGTACGTGTGTGTCAGGAGTGAGAGTGGCGGGTGGGTAGCCAGGGGTTTGTGTACGTTGCATGAGCGAAAAGAAATGTAGGAAAATAAATATTTCATGCTGGGAAAGGTGATGGAAAAGTTTGATATGGTTGCTGACGGGTACGGCATCCCACCACTTCAAAGATTATTGGAATATTCAGGACATGTTATCGACATGTTCCAGACAATGAACCACCTGTAAGTGACCCTATGTTCATGTCTACCACACTATTACTTGATAAATAGTGTTAAAGGCCACAAAAACATGTTTTTAGTCATTCCTCACAAAATTATGATTAATATAAACAAGAAACATACACTTCAGGATGTGATTTTTCTTCCAAAAAAAAATGTACAGCAGAATAATACACTATTGACAATTTAATCTACCTTTCATAATTTTCATTAAAACTGAGAATGAATTTTGATAGGGCAATCAAGCCAATTTAAAAGCCAATCTCTAATTTGAGAAGTATTACCTTATTTGATATTTGCACCTAACAGACTGACAGAAGGATCTAAAATACCACACTACTTTGATTTCATGTGAAAAGAGTTAAATGGTTAAGTTAGAGGCAATCAAAGGTTAAGGCCCTTTATGCCAGGAACATTTGCTAAGGCCCTTCTGCCGGACAACCGACGAATTGCAGCCATGTTTGTAATCACATTCTGGCCACCATGTGACAAGGGTACAGGACTAATTGAAGAGTTTTATCCCTAAATTGTTAACTCCAATTTAGTAACTCTGGAGAGAATGAATTTCTTTGCCCAAGTTTGTACACGCACCTATGGAAACATAAACCTAAAACCCGCTATATTTTGTACAAGTTTGCTCATCACAAAACGGGTTAGCTCCACTTCAGTAACTCTGGAGAAAAATGCATTTCTTTGCCCGGAGTTTGTACACGTGCCTATAGAAATATAAAACTGAAACCCAAGATATTTTGTACAAGTATGCTAGTGGAATTTGGCTTCAAATTTTATGCAATCGCTAGGTGGGTAAGTGGAAAATGCAATGTTAGGTCTTCAACTCTGCTTGGTTGAAAAAGTACCTGTAGGTGAAAATTGGGGGCAAGATTCTCCAAAAAGTAGGAGAAAAGTAGGATTCAATCCACCAAGGTAGGAGGAAAGAAGGATGTTTGGAGTAGTAACCAAGAAGAAAGTGGAAACAGGCAGAATACACAAGAAAAATATTCTAAGATTGGCGAAAAAGCAGAAATGCGCAGAAACAAATTTTCCTTCACAAACAGGTGATGATGGTAGTTACAGTACTCTCAGTAACAACCTGTAAGACTATATAACTCCGAACAAATATTGTAACCTATCGCACAGTTTTTGTTTGTTTGATTTAGACAAAAAGTAGGAAAAAGTAGGAAATAAGGATTTTTAGGAGGAAAATAGGACAGTTAGGATCTTCACAAAAAAGGATAAAGTAGGGTCAGTTGAAGGCCTGTGATGTTTATAACTCAATTTTGGTCAAAATGGAGTTGACCCGTTTTGCGATCAAATTGTTCAAACTTGCCACTTCTTCCTAGCAAGTCTGACTGTGCTATTCACTAATCAATGAATCAGCTAGTAACCTCTCTGCCTTTACTTGACAAACAGAGAGTCGCCCCCTACTGTTCTAAAATGGATAGGTACAATGGATCCTGATGATGTGTTCGGTAGAATTGATAAACTTTTTTTTTCCCCTGTTTTATATTATTCAGAGTAGTGCTGCACATTTTTCTTAAACCAATTCACCATGCAAGCAAGGTTTGCTCCCTATTAACTTTCAAATATTTCTTGGATATTCATTTCAAGAAATATTGATTTGTTTTATTCCTTGCAATTATGCACCAAAGTGCCATTTGCTTTACAATCACTGCCTACAGTACAGAGATTTGGATCAAAATTGAATTATTTAAAATATATCATTGTGACATCTTGCAATTTTTGCAAATATTTCTGCACCAAAATAAGTAACACCAGTAGCTGAAACAAATTACAATTTTCTGAAGAGGTTTTGAATTCTTAGTAATGACTGTTGGTTGAGTTTGGGGCACAGCACTACTCTAAATACTAGTACTAAATTTTATTATTTGATTATTTGGTTTACTTTGACCTCGGATGAAAGAGAACAGCACATCATAAAGTAAACAGAAATGTATCAAAATTAAAAATCACATATGTAGCAATTAGTTTGCTCTGTTGTAAAATATTGTAGTAACAACGCATCACTGGAGGAAATAACGTGCATGTACCACATAGTCCACACTATAGTTACATTACAGACTTCAATAGTAACAAAAATCTTTATAGAATGGTCTGCGAGTAGCTCTATTTGATTTCTATACATGGAACCTAGTTTTCATGTTTCTTCTGGGTTAATAACATTTTATCCCTCTTCACTGAAACCTCCCACAAGCATTACTTCCTACTTTATTTCGCTCCCCCCCCCCCAAAAAAAAAAGAGAAAAAAGAAACAAACGAAAGGAGGAACAAAGTCCACATTGGCTGAATATGTTCCTGAAAACCGCAACAAACATAGCGTGGGCGATCGGTTGCTGGCATTTGGTTTCTCAAATTATGGATAAGAATAACCTCGATGGGGAAGTCAATATCCCCTGGGAGTGGGGAGGGGGAGGGGGAGACAAGTTGGAACAATGGAGTTGTTTTTTTCCAAGCCAAACTTTGGTGTTCTAGAAATGTCAAGATTCATGTTACTTTCGAAACAGTTTTATGCCAGACCATACTGTCTCCCAAGTTACCACCCACCGAACTAGCCACTTACTGTAGCGTGCTATCCAAAACTATTTCTTCCTTCACATAAAACTTAACTTTTCTGAGGTTTTTTTTGTTTTTGTTTTGTTTGGGGTTTTTTTTTTTTTAGGGGGGGGGGTTGGTAAACAATAGCAAGAAAAAGGTGTCCTTTTTATATAATTCCTACCAATACAATTTCCATGGTTAAAACTGCTTTGGGTATGTTTAGTTTTGGTAAATGGCAAAACATGAAATTCTTTGCAATTATGTTTTTAGATCTGATCTAATAATGCCCTGAAAATTGCTTGCTCCGAAACTCTCCCATTTTTTAAAAAATACTCAAAATGTAAAATATTGGGGGGGGGGGGGAGGACTCCAACAATTTCCATAGTTAATGTACACACCACTACACGTTCTCCGATAATTTCACTATAAACAATTTTCAGTGGGTTTGATGTTTTCTGATGTCTGAGGTGACAATAGAATGCTTTGTGAACGATTGATGAAACAGTTGTCTGATTGATCAAAACTATACTCTGGCTTTATTGATCCAATTTGGCAAATTCATCTAAAATTTGTGATACCAACTTATAGTGTGAAGGGGGGGGGTGGAGACTAGGAACGACACTATTTCCTGGTTTCACAATTGCCATAACATTTTATTTTTATTCAAACTGTAAAAATGTATTTTACTTGTAATTATCTTCTTATTTGTCTGTATGTGTGCATTAATTACTTTCTCGTAAATGGATGATATGCTTTGTATGTGATTTTTAAGTAAAATAAAGAAGAAATAAATCACTGGAACATCAATCACTTCTGACAACTGTAAATGCATGATTAACAGATGAAAATTCCACAGCTATTGACATTCACAAACACTAGGGAAAAACAACTATTTGTAAATTTATTCAACTCCTATTTTCCACATTTTTGAGGTGTCACTTCCCTGCAAGTTTTCAAACTGTTTTCTTTTTCAGACGTTATTGACAGAAGCAGAATTGGTGTTTTCAAATCAGTTGCAAACACAAGTGCACTATGTTGAAGTGAGTTTTCACTCTCGTTTTCAGTCTGCAAATTGACAGTGTTAACATAACAGCCAATAGGCAACTTCATTTGCCAGCCATTGTTGTTCACACTAGTCTAAGTCATAGACTGCTCTTTAATTTACCCTTATCTTGACCGAAATGAGCTGCGAGAATCTAGTCTGTGTACACACTCACACCTAGTTTAAGTTCCTGAACTTCCTTTTAGGATTGGGGTAAAAAAGAGAACAGTCTCAACCTTAGACTATGTTCACATGATGCACTGCTATATCATATTGGTTACAAAACCAGTTGACCTACCAATAAAACCGAGTGGATTTGGTTAACCTTTGAACATCATATTCTTCACAAAGTTGTGAATGATCCGAATTTGACATGAAGCAGCAAATCCAATTGTCACGCTTGAAAGTTCCTCAAAGAATTGCCCTTGTAATTTTTTTTTAAATCTTTTTCGTCAGGTTTCTTTCTTTCTTTCTTTTTTTTTTCAAGAATGTATAGTAATGACTCACAGAGAATATTCCAAAATCAATGTCAACTCAGGTCCATAGTAGATACTATCGCCCCAGACCACGAAACGCTTACTTAGTTAACAACAATACAGAACACACTTTTCAAGGCACTACCAGTAAACCGTGACATTTACAATCTTTTAAAATCAGAAGGAGATTTATTGGTAGACTAGATGTAGTGTGTCATTAATATTGGACTGGGATACCAATTGACATTTCTAATTACATTGCCATAATAAAAGGGAACAATAGAATATGGTCACACAGTGGGTCTAGTTTGCCCCCAAGGATTGGGGCTTTAAAATAGGAAGATGATGTATGGCAATATGAAATATATACAGCGTGTTTCTACAGAAAAATAGTGGAAAACAGTTTATCTTTTCCGGAATACGTATCGCCTTTAAACCAACCCGTTTCTACAGAGCGAATAATCCGATTAGCTCCCCCCTTATAAAAATGAACAATCTTAAACAATGGGAATACCATGGTTGTACCATGGTATTGACCAAAATACCATGGTATATTGGTCAAAACCATGGTATTACCATGGTTCATTTTTGTACGGGCCATTCCGTGTCGCAAATACCGCGTCAATCGGAAATCAGGAAATTCAACCTATGACCTCGCAATGCATTGTGGTATATGAACTAGTCCAAAATATGCAGTTACAGGCACGTATTTTCACACACACCGGTGACCCCTACTTCTGCCAGACCCGATACGCTTTTCGCTGTGTGTTTCTACAGAAAATTAACGGGGATTAACGCAGGAAATACCAACTCTGGAAGTGGTTATGATAACCGTATTTGGTCCAGATACGGTTTATCAATAACCGTATCGCGTCTGTTTCTACAGGAAAGTTTTCCGAATTCTGGTACTTAAGCGGGTAATACCGTTTAACGATTTTTTGTAGAAACACGCCTATTGTAATGCCATAGGCCTACATACTGTAGCTTCTATAGTTTGAAAAGTTTAATAAAAGTCTGATTCACAAAAAAAAAAACTGGTGTAAAACTGAGCTTTTAACCCATAACATGCATCCAGCAACAACCAGTATGAGAATATACAGTACCAGTCCTGGGCAGGAAGTAAAATTTTATTTTGGGGGGCTACTTTGAAGCCTGATTTTAGTACATATGGAGGAAAATTGAGGGATGTTTTGTGATTTTCTGGGCTATTTGTAAATTATGGGGGGCTAAATCGCCCTCAGTCCCAGTGTACTTTGTACGCTGATCCAGCCATTGCTCGGAATATGTAGCACACACCATCATTCAAAAAAGGGGTCACATTTCATTTTTCTTTTCATACTTTTTTACTTTGGATACCCGCTGTCATTTTACGATAGGCAATATACCTAATTTATAAAGTTGTTTGAAAAACAAAATTTCAGTGATATAAAAATAGATACAGCACACATTACCGACAATCTGGTTGTACCATGGACCTAGTAAGTCCATGTACACTGTACATGTATGTCAAGCAAGAAAAAACGACATGCATACGTACATGTGCATAGAATGAGAAACAAATATTACCCATGTAATACATGTAATACCAACAACAAAAATGCAAACACATAACAATGGTAAAGCTTTTGCATAAACCTTTCAATTGGAAAGAGTGCACTCCAAGAAATTGTACTGTACAAATCTCAACAATAGAGGGCACTATTGCATTTACTGGGCAAAAGAATCCCATGGCCAGAGTGTGGGTAAACTTTTCGATGAAATTATTCTGATAACAAAAAAATGATACATGCATATCCCTCCAAGGCAAGATCCAGCAAAAATGGGTGAAAAGGGGGGAAAACATGGATTATACAATCTGATTCATTTTGGAGGAAAATTTTGGAGTATCTGCAAGTATTACAGTGTGTACGGTATATCATCATCTCGTTTATCCTAAGTAAGTAGTACTACCAAAAAATAAAGGGTATGACAAAAACAGCTGACATCTTCACGCTTTGCTGATTTTTAACTGTCTTGAATTTTCTACTAGACTGTAGTTGGCTGGTGCATAACCTTTATGAGAACCAAAAGAAATGGATTTTTAAGGTATTTATCCCCTTTTTCATCACAATCGGCCCAAGTCTTGAGAAAGTGTCGCCACCCCACCTGTGTGTCCAGGTGGGGGTGATAAAACTGGAGCACGTGGAGACAAAAACGATCGCAGGATCCAGCAGAGTGAAAAATTTTCGGAGGAATGTGATTATTGTGAGAGTAAATAGTGAAAGCATTTAAGGACAAATCCTAGTAAAAGCTGTGCTTCACATAATAACATTTACGCCTGAAGGAATGGTATTTGGTTTCTGTGACACTGAAGCCAGGGTTCACTGTGAGATTCGGGTAAAAAAAATAGAAATTTAAAGGTAGTTTTCATCAAAAATTTAAAAGGACAGAGAAATGTTTAGATCTTAAATTTCCCGTAAACTGATACTAGGATATTTTTTTATTTAAATTGTTGCTAGTGCAATTTTACACCTCCAACTGTACCATGTTAAAGGCCGGGGGGGGGGGCACTTAGTATAATTGTGTGA
>JZLH01S0013884.1:31245-47130 GCA_001188425.1 Eucidaris tribuloides
AAAACTTCCCCCCAAGGAAAACTCATCGGGAGGACAGCTCCCATAGAGGACAACTGCCCCGAAAGACAACTCTCCCACAGGACAACTCCCCAGACAACAATTCGCCCAGCAGAGTTTTACAATGATTCCAGCCTATGACATGATTGGGGTTGTCCTCAACTTTGGGTAAAAACTATTCTAGAATCAAGTAGACTATGCAGGGATTCTTCTGTGAAAATTCTGTAGTCAAAAGTTGACTAATTTTAAAATAATGGTCATCAGTATGCCTTGTAACAGACAAATTTGTAGTGTAGCCTTCTATTGGGATTAAATCTATTGTGCCCCGATAAAATTAACTTGCTGGTCTGTTCATGCTAGATTCTCCTTAAGTAAACAAACTCAAGACAAATCCTTCCAGCCAGGAGATCCACTCCAGCTGGTGTACATTTGGTTTATCTTTCAACCAGTGTGGGTCTAAAGGCATTTTTTATTTCTCCAAATCATGTCACTTAACTTTAAACTTGGGGGAGTTGTCATCTAGGGGAGCTGTCCTCTGAGGTTGATGTCCCCCGGGTAAGCTGTCTTCCCAGCGAGTTTTCTTCGAAAAGTTATCCTCGTTGGGGAGTTGTGTTACAGGAGGAGTTGTCCTCTGAGGTTGATGTCCCCCGGGTAAGCTGTCTTCCCAGCGAGTTTTCTTCGAAAAGTTATCCTCTTGGGGAGTTGTGTTACAGAGGAGTTGTCCTCTGGGGGAGATGTCCCACGGAAAGTTGTCTTCTGACAGAGTTGTCCTCTGGAAGAGTGTCTCCTGGGAAAGACAGTCGGGGGGGGGGGAACTTGTCAGGTGGGAGTCATCCCCAGGGCCAGGAGACTTTCCTCTGGGGTAGTTGTCCTTATATGGTTGGAGAAAATGTTTTTAAAAAAAGTCCAAATAATGAAGAAATGACAACATTGCAAACAAATGCAAAAATTATAAGCTAAAATCACTCATAATATTCATAATATAAAAGATTCACAGAGACTCTAATGTAGCATTAAACTGGAGATTCTCCTGCCTGCACCACCTTCCAAAGTGAAGAGAAAATAGGAGGAAACTTTTATTGTGTGCAAAGTGTTAAGTCCCTTATGGCCCGGGGTCTAAGACCCCCTCAAGGGCCCTGAAGCTCAGGGGGTCTAGACGCCATCTGAGGGTCATTTTAGGAGCATTTTATCCAACAAATTCATTAGAAAGTGATGGAAATGCATCTTCAACAAGATTAATAGCTTCATCATTGTTGAAAAAGGCTTCACACGTTAGGAATTAAAGGAACCATTTACAAACACTAGATGTGGAAATATGGGTGTGGCTATGGGAAAAGTTGGGAAAGGCAACTCAAATGGTGGAATGGGGAAGGTGAAACTGTAGGACCAGTAGATGGAAAGCAATGATCTGATGCTGGGAAGCACAGGGATCTTGGAAAACTGAAATTAGTACAACCACCTACAGTCCATTGTGATTTATTGATTTATTTTTGGTTGAGTGAATCTAACAAATGTTAAGTCCTCTCTTTGTATCATTATTTGAGTTCCTCTCAGCATGACCGAGTCCCTACAAAAAATACACTGACTTGGAACAGTGACAGTAACATTGTCACAAAAACGTTACACTAAACCGCAGGATTTAATTCAATAGGAATAACGAGCGTCTCACCTGAAACAGGTTCACTGAAAACCACAAATTACCCTTGTAATGAAAGACAAACAATGACCCAGATCAGTTCACTTTTTTCTTCATTTTGTCCGATATGAATTATTCAGATTTTTTTCCAGATTTCACCTGGGTCACTACATGTGTGAAAAGAAATCTTCCTTTCATTGGAAAGGACTAAATAACAATAATAATAGTAACATTTTTCAATGTGCTAAAATCCACCTAATAGGTGCTCATTGTGCAGTTAGGCACAATTATACATGAGAACGTAACACATTTACAGAAGAATTAAATAGGTGATAATCAAAGTTAACTTGCATTTTTCAAGAGGTGAGTTTTCAAGTTAGATTTAAATTGTGTTAAAGACAGAGTACGGGATTTGCACTTCAGAAAACGGCAAAATGAATGAAATCAGCTCAAATCATTCACAATGTGAAGATAAGTATAAATAAACACCTGTCATAGAACCTTTGGGTAGAATACGTAGTTTTGGTGAAAAACTGGGCATTTAAACTTCAAAATTTACAGTGAGTCAGTGAGTGCACAGGCCGTCCCAAAATTGTCTGATCAGCCGTTAGCCGAAGGTCGCACGGAGTTTAGCTGTTTAACCAATCAGTGTGCTTCGCTGGTCATGGGATCGTGCACATAACCACAATTCGCAATTTGAGCAAAATTTAAACTCGCATAAAGAACAATATTCTGGTAACATATCGTTATTAGTTTTTCTCATAAAACAACAAATTCATGACGTATGGATATCAAACTTTCAACACACCATTTGTAAGTACTAAACTACCGTTTGGTATTGATAATGAAGGGAAGTATTGTGGACTTGCAAATCCCCAACACAATCTTCAAGGAGGTATTGAGTTTTATTTCTTCCGGTAGACTGTTCCACAAATTGTGGTCCAGCAGGTAAAAAAGATCTTCTACCCCATGATCTTTTGATAGCAGATTGGAAAGGAGAGGCCAGTTACATGAAGGTTGATGAAATTGATAAACTGGAGGTCCCATATTTTTATTCACAGTACAGAGACAGCCCTCACTAATTCACTCATAAAACAATCAAGGCACTAGGAAAGGTTTGTCAGTACATGTTACTTTTACTGGGTGTGTCTCTAACAATAGGTTCCCCAAAGGTGGCTGACCACATTCTGCCCTACGAACAATACAATAAATTTTCACACATTTTTCATCTTTTTCGCATATTTTTCCTTTTGCTTATGACTCTTAAGCCGTTAGAAAAACACATGAAGGTGGTCAGGATATCAAGTCGTGAGCACAAACACGACAAAACCGAACCACAAGACAGAAACGCGACAGGAACTATTGACGCCTCCCTGGATTTAATCCCATTAACTCATGCCAGTGTGAACACCTTAAGTGTCAAAAGTGTCACAAAATTTCAATAGATATGATTAATTTTGTTGTCCATCCAGTAAAAAAAAAGTATGTTTTTTATGGAATTGTTGAAGCATGAAATCATGAGGTTAGTTGGTCAAGGAACTTTCAATTGTTGAAATGGAGAGGAAGAAAAAATATGCACTTTTAAACGAATTGCAGTGCAAAAATTTGCTTGATTCTATAAAATGTAAATACATAAAAAAGATACCGTTTAATTTTAACTTCGATGTGTGTATGTCTAAATTTGTGTTACAACTATTTTGACAAAAGGGGTTAAATCATAGAATCGATTTTATGCACATCATTTGCATAGTAAAGAGTAAATTATTGTTTTGTTCTTGTTGGTGCTGTCGTTGTTGTCATCATCATTGTTATTATCATCATTTTTATCAACCAAAACAATACAGATTAAATGTCAAATGACATAGATAATGCAACAATATTCAATACAGTTTAAATATTTCTAAACCAGTTGTGTAACAAATACATCCTATTTCCTGAAATACTTCAAAGTATACACTACATATACATCTCCACTATTCTATCAGGTTACTCATGTTAAATAAATGCCAATATTTGTGGTCTTAACCACACAGATTTATTACCATTTCAAGGATGTTACATGTAGATATCATGTGACAGTTCTTTTTCTTTTATTTTTTTGCAAATGGTAGTATCACTTTTTAGTTTTTAATCAATTTATCATTTATTATTACAATACTCCTGACAGAATTCATACTTTTTTAATATGCTCATATTTCTTTGCTTTGATTTGTTACAACTCCAAGTATGCACATACAGGCCTCCTTATATTCCATGAAATACATAACTTTGAAAGTTAAATTCTGTAACAACATAAAAGCCTGTGATCACTCCATGACAGTCATCCTAGTTTTATATTGATTCCCCACCAATGGATTAGCCCCCCCCCCTCCCCCGGAACACAAGTGACTTTACACTGGTTGTACATGTACCTGAGAACATGTAACACATTAATAATGCTAGTTTGAACTTCAATTTGAATTTGTAACATTACTTTTTTCACACTTTTTTGCATCCAGGGTTTGTGAGAGGGGAACATTTGACTGCTTGCCTTTTGAATGGTTTTAGTCAATTATTTTTGGGGTTATGCAAGAATACAACTCTTAACTTTAAGGTGTGGGCATAATGTTTGTATGAAATAGTCTTTTCACTTTACGGCCTTCTGAGGCTTTGAAAGTGATCAATGACAATGGGTCCTATGGGCCTACAGGGGCTGCACCCCTAAGATTCACTGTACAAAGAAAAATATTTTCCATAAAATTGCACAAAGTACAGTACCTTTAAAGTTAAGATTTGTGGGGTGTGTTCCTTTGAAAAATAGTTCTTTTCTTGTGGAACAAAATGGCAGAGAATGCATTCTGCCTAGATCTGAAATATCAACAGAATTTGCAGGGTCTATGACTTGTACGCTTGAACTGACCTTGAAGAAGGTGAGTTTCGTTGTGTGCCTATGCAAAGGCCATTAAAGGTTAGTGACATGATTGGGAACACTTGGAAATGCCTCAAGAACCAAATGAGTTGAAATATATACCAACTATACACTAGCAGGAGTGGATCTCCCATCTAGGAGGATTTGTCTGTAATTTGTTTACTTAGGGAGAATCAAGCATAAACATGATAGGAGTATCTTAATTTTATCCGAGGACGATAAAAATAAGCCCCATAGAGAGTCACACAGCAGGTTCCATGCTACGAGTGATATTGACATTGTTTATTTTAGAAAGAGTCAACCTTTGATTACAAGATTTTCACAGGAGAATCCTTACATAGTTTACTTGATTCTAGAGTAGTTTCAGCCCAAGTTGAGGACTACCCCCAATCATGTCATTTACCTTTAACTGCATGTCATGTGCCTATGCAAAGGCCGCTAATGTAATACATGTATATAGGCCTAATGAATACAGTTAACAGCTTTTGCGCAGGCACACAACATACAGTTACTGGCCTTTGCATACGCACATGATGATTTATAGTTGTTGTACAACAGAGAAATACACTGAAACATATGAAATCAAAAAACTGCTTGAAGGCACTGCCATAGCCAACCAATCTGTCATTGATAATTATGAAAACAGTGTATTTTAAAGGCAGGGCATCTCTTTTGCATGCCTAAAAATTAACATTGTGTAAATACAATGACATTTAGAAGAAAATGCCATCTAGGAACCTTCAGCAAAATATAGGAGCTAGAAACTCAGTTTTAGTGGAATTATAGTGACCATTAGACTCTGATTTGAATTTTTTTCTCGCGAGAAAAAAATTCCTACCATAGAACGTACACTAAACGGCTATTGTTTCTCTTTCGCATTTTTCAAATTCTAGGTAATTACTGACCCTCAGATTTCATGCCCTTCATCGATAGCCCAAGGGCATGGGTTATCTTTTCCTGGTCTGCGGGGATGTGTGCAAATGATATCCACTGCCTTTAAACCACATCCATTGACAGGTCCAAACATTCTGGTAAGTACATGCATCATGCAGTGTTTGGATTGAACAGAAAGTAAAATGAAAGACCCTGCAGCTACAATGCCCAACAAAAATGTTATCAGAACGATACAAAAAACTTTCACTGGGGAACTGGTCAATAATAACTCTTTAAAGTTCCAAACACAGGACTAACAAGCTTTCATCCAGTCTTGTGAAGGAACCATTCAGCTTGAGAAAGTCTACAATCTGAGTTTGGGGGCGGAAGCTAGTTACATGTAGTCCAACACCAAAGGTATACAAAGTTGTTACTGTTCTCAAAATGGTCGTACAATGAAACCTGGGGACTATTGCATGAAACTTTAACCAAAGAAAAATGTATTCAACCAGAGTTTTTATCCTACTGGTAAACAAATGGCAAAAAACACTATTTTTCATATTTCTCCAGTTAAAGCTTTATGCAATAGGCCCCTGGATAGTTGTCTTTAGCCGAATGTGTAAGAAGGTCAGTTGAATTGACCAATAAAAGCATTCTAAAATTCTTTTATGTCTAACCAATTCAGGGAGTGGTCCTCGATTTGTTTCAGACTATTTCTAAACTGGTGTTTACCAGGAAAGAATTCAGCAAACAGCTCAGTACTCTGTACAGGAAATTTTGTTCCATAAAGCATGTCTGAACAGCTGACTAGACAAATACAGGTTATAAATCACAGACGATTGCATAGCCCATAACCATGGCAACAGCTGTAAGTGTAAGAGATCAAATTGGTTATCCATTCTGAGACTGCTCTGAGAATATTCTAAGATCACTCTGAGAATGCATAGATCAACTGGGGTCTAACTCTGTACTAAGAAATCTAAGAGCAAGTTTCAAAATTATATGAATTGGCTACACAGTCATTTTGATTTAGTTTGTTTGTTTGTTTTTGTTTTGTTTTTGATGTAGTAATTGAAATGTTTGTCCCACAATATTACAACATGTACAGAAATAAGTGTTGTAAAACATACATGTATACATGTATACCATACAATATGCACAGTCTTTGCACGAATAAAAGTACTAAAGTAGCAAAATAATTTAACAATGAACTTAAAAAAATGTCTTTGACCCTTTACGTGTTTCACAGATGCTCGGACCTGAACATGTGTCGTTCAATAGCAAGTCAATAGCAACAGGCCAGCCTAATATTCATGTGATTAGAAATAGGAAAAATGAAGACCTCAACAAAAGAGGGTCATGAGTTTGAAGAATCAAGTTAAAGTCATTTTTATTTAGAGTGATTAAGAGGTACTTTTTTGAGAGAGACACAATTATTGCAAGTTATTGCTGATCCCTATCACTGCACCTCCAAATGCTCTCAAATTAACATACCGTACATGTAGGACACGGGCACACAGCATGTACATGTGTACAGTAACAGAGATTAATGTATAATAGACATCAGTTGATTGATATGACATATCAACAAACTTATATGACATATATTAATTGCACAATGCTTCCTATTTTGATTTTACATATAGATATCATGAACACCATTATAAACAATCACATCTACTGAATTTTGATGAGCGTGTTTCCGAAAAACAGGACGCATCCATTGCACCCACGCAGTCCAAAGTAGAAGATGGGGTGGAGTAACATTGACAATTATGTTCAATTCAATAGTCTTTTTGGGGGGGGTGTTTAACTTGCAGTGATTTTTTGTATCACGACATTTGTAAATATACGAAAACAAATTATTCATACATGTATTTACAGGATATCATGTAGTCAGAATCTGTCATTGTGGCAGTAATAAATGTGGCTAAAGATCTGTACATTGTAATAATAATGACAAATGATGTTTTCATTATTTCATGAAACTATCAATGAAATTTCATTTGAATGAATCTACAAAGAAATCAGCATTACTTTGTAGACACACATCAGTTCACTGAGAATGACATCAATCATAAACGCACAGACACCTGTTAGTACATTACATATCTCACGATTTTAGCATCAATTATAACTACAGATATATAAAACTTAATATCGCATATCTATATATATTTTTGTTTTGATATTGACTTGAGCTTCTTCCAGAAACAGCAGGACATAGGCTCAAGAGTTAAGAGGGACAGGAATTGGAGATATTACAAACCACAAAAATTTAATAAAAATCACACAAAAGACAGAATACCTGTATATCTGTATTTTGCAGATACAGCCATCCCACCCCTCCAACCACCCAACTTGCCTAAATAAGTGCTGATTAGTTTATAGAACACATTATAGAATCAGTACCAATAATACCCCCCCAAACATAAGTCAAACCAAGAATAAGATTGCACAGGTAGATGAATTATACTTCGCTAAAACTGATGAAATATTACATTTATGTTGCAGATAGATACAAGTTAGTACTCACACATCGTCAACTACCAGCAACCATCAAATGAACGTGTTGACTTTTCTTTAAGGACAACATTAAAGTCAGGGATCAATTACCGGACATTTACCGTAGTTCAACTCAAGAGGAAGAAGCAAAAGTATTATATGAACTTCCGAATAAAATCAAAAGTAAAATCTAGAATAACTTTCAGGTAACCTGTCTAATATTAATTATTGTCTCCTTATCATTGTGACCATAACATTCCAAGATGAACTGTACATAACCTTGAAACAATTGTTTAACAAATTGCAGCTTAACGACAACATGTACATGTATCCTCCGCCAACTCAAACGTGAAACATGCCAAATGGTTCATATCAGAGGTTTTCTACAAAGAACCACCCTCCCTGGCACCGTACAGTAACGTACAGTGCTCCAACAACCTCCTTGCACCTAACAATGATGATACCGGGAAATCCGTGTATGTACATGTATAGGCTACTCTATTTGTTTGTTTATTGTAATCCATCTTCTAACACTGACCATCTCCTCCCCCCCCCAACAAAAAAACTGAAGACTAGATCTGATTTATAGAACTAATTATTCCTTTTTGCAATATAATATGATTACCTGCAAAAAATAGTACAATTACCTCCCCGTACAGTTCAATTTAACAAGTGGTGCAACTGCAACAAAGAGAAAGATATATTTAAACATAAAAGTACCCCCCTGTTTTGCTTCCGCCTTCTACCTCCTCACTCCAACCGTATTTCCTCTTCCCCCATCCCACCCGCCCCACACATTTATCATAAAAATATAAACATTAATGCAATCATATGTGACTTAGTCACCAATCTCTTCAAGTCGAAATGAGTCACGACATTCATTTAACTAAAAGGAAACCTCAAAACAGCATGGATATTTCATAGCATCAGAAGACATTTTCTGTTTTTGTTGTATTTGTGCAAACTAAAACGTAGTTTAGTGTGATCCTACACTTTCCCGGGGGGGGGGGGGGTACCAAATTTGTTCCGACGGGTGTGCGGCCTGAAACGAAAAACCACCTTTTTTAAGGCCGATTCTGGCGAAAAATGGTATCCCCTAACCTATTATTCGAGGTTTTATAGAAAAAATGCCATTTGGGCATTAAGCGCTGAAATAGGTCGAACCATACTAATGTTAAATCATAAAATTTCAAAATCAGACGCCATGTTAAAATTTTTGCCCAGAAATACCATAACCCAATGTTGAGCGAATTTTTTTGCGACCAAAAGTCACCTATTAGAGCGGCACACTCCCTTTACCTTAACTACTAAGTAACCCCCCCCCCCCCCCGGGATTCTACACAGTTTCAATAGAATATTCATACTAACTGCAGACCAGTCAAACTGCATCTTAAAGGGCAGTGACATGATTGGGAGAAACTAAAATGCCTCTTCAACCAAACTGGTTGAAAGATAATCTTTTAAAGGTATATCAAGGGATACACCAGCTGGAGTGTACAGTATCTCCAGGCTGGAAGGATTTACATGTACATACTATCTTGAATTTGTTTACTTACATGTAAGCCAAATCAAGCATGAACATACTAGTATTTAGTTTCTCTTGAGCCCAATAAAAATACATTCCATAGAACCCTACACAAATCTCTATTACAGGGCATATACATGTAGATGGAAGTTTAATATTTTAGAACGAGTCAACTGTTGACTACCAAATTTTCACAGGATAATCCTTGCATAGTTTACCTGATTCTACAAAAGTTTCATCCCAAGTTGTGGACTACTCACAATCATGTGACATTTACCTTCAAACATGTACATGTAGATACTGTTTCAATAATGTGGAGTCAATTTTCTTTTAAATTGTGAAACTTTGATTCACATTCACAGCAAGAACCACACGAGACATACAGTATATGTACGCACTGGACACAAACATTTTAACTGCTTTTGAAAGTAAAACAACTTCCGGTTTTTTAATCCACGATCACAAAACTTGCATTCTAGTTAGTGTGTTATCCAATCAAGCCACACAAAGTGACTCGGCAGTAGTGGTACATGTATGCTATCAAATTGAGAGGCTACTTTCTGTAAGTTTGCAGGGAAAATAATTTAATGTACTGGACCTACATGTACATGTATCAGCTACAAAATGGCTATGGAAAAACTTACAATTAGAATAACACAGAGGGACAAAGTTAGTAATCATTTGAGAAGGAAAACAGAAGTGCAACAAATAGTACAGGGAATTAAATTGAAGTGGAGGTGGGCTGGTCATCTAGCCAGAAGGGGAGAGCAATTTGCACTCTCCATTCACTCATACCACTTCAACAGTTGCACTAGATGAATCCAGCCCAGATAGAGGTCAATGACCCCACTTGTCACCTGAGCCATATCTAGGTATCCCATCAGCAGGGGGAATCCCCCATTAGTAAGCCTCTTGGGTCATGTGACATCATTAGTATCCCATGTAGATATCACTGCCACAGCAGGAAAAGAAATACACACTCCGGTATTCGGCCACTAGTCTCGCACACAGACTTTAAGCTGTGTGCATGACACACAAATAAAAAAAAAATGCACATGTGGACAGAAATTACATTCTGAGTGTAGCTGTTTGTAATTAACAAGGCCTACACCAATTTTATCTTCACAGGTACACGGATAGCATGATTACTGATCAATTGCAAAATATTATCTCAGTACTGATTACATTCATGGTCAGGCCTTGTACTAGTCTTAATGCCAGTCTGCTACTTTAAGTCTTTATTCTTTTTGGTGTTCTTACTATCTTTTTAATAGGGTTTTGATGATGATTTCAAAGCCATTCCACTGCACTTACTATGCACATTTGAAATACAGAGGAGGGCAATAAAACAAATTTTGATTGCAGTATTTCCTTAATAATATTTTCTTTAACGGCCGCGATTTTTCGCGTCGTATTTTTCGTTCGGGTACCCGCCGAATCCTCGAGCGGGGTACCGGCCGTACCCAAATTCCGAAAACATGTCGCACAAAAAATGAATTAACTCATCGACGGTTCACAGGTCAAGATGGATACACCTTGTGACTATATAATATAATAAGCTGTGGACTCTAAAACAGGTCTGCCTTACTGGAAAATAATAGGTTCTAGTATTCTTCTCTGCCACAAATATCTTCCATGCTTACAAAACGATCTGACATACGCCTTACCCAAAGTACAGAAAATGACTCAAGCTCCACATGCCCTGATGAATTGCAACTGCAGATGACCCAGCTAAACCACATCTTAATGCTAACGCGTAAGGGGATTTCCCCGACAAGCCTTTCCCCTTTGTTCGCTGCCCTTACCAGCCCTCTACTAAAAACGAATTATGACAGTAGGCAGCGCGCCTCTCGTTACCCCGTGCCGTATCCGGTCTGACCAGCGCAAAGTCAAACTGTGCCTGCTTTACGTCCGTTGGGGCCGAGCTTATGCCACATATTTTTCCGTAGGCAGCTAGCCTGACGCTTAGCTGCGCCGTAGGCGGCGCCGAATTAAAATTTGCAGTCGCCAGCCTAGGAACCAGCGGTGCCGCGATCGCCTGACTAGCGTCTGCTATGACGGCTGAGACAATTAAAAAATTTTGAGTCACAGCTCCCTACCCGACCCCGGTCTGCGATCGCCCCAGCTTGCGGCCCGTAGGCGGCGGATAATTTTAAAATTTTGGAGTCGGCAAGCCCTATGTCACCGGGGTGCCCAGCGATCGCCAGCGCCAGCGCTACACAGCACAGTGCAGCATTTAATCAGCGCTTAGGACTGTGCATGGATCGTACGTTAGCATAAACAAGGATACGCGTCTCTATCCGTTCGTTTTTTAACCACGGACATGAGAACGCTTATTCAGAATTATGATATTGCATTTCATAATTTTCTCAGGTAATGTTCCATTCTTGTTTGTCAAAGATCATTATGAGGATATTTATTAAGTATTTTAGTGACATTGCCAAATGAGAAGCCATTTTGCTGTTTGCATGTGCATGCTTTCCTTCTTGTCATGCCATACATCGTTTGGTAAGACTAGCCTAAAAAAAATCAGCTTTGCAATTTTCCCGGCGCTCTTTCGGTGGTTTAATTCATTGGTTCATGTAGTTGTTAGGTAACTCAAGTATTTAGAAGTATTTTTGACCCGTGAGACGTCTGATGCATGTGTCTCCGGCGTCGGCGACCCGGCGTACTCGCTGCGCTATATTATTTGCCCCGCGCGTCTATCTTAAATATTTCATTGATCGCCAATCTTATTAGTATTGACTCAGATACTATGCTTTAAGAGTGGCTTTACATATCATCAGGACAAAGCTTTTTCTCCTTGAATCTCTCCTATTATTTGAATTTTAGGGGCAATAGATTTGTCTTTTAGAATTCTGAAATGCTAGTACATGTACCACTACCCTGACCACTACCAATGAAATCAAAATTTTCTTGAGAGCAACAATCTACAAATGTTATCAAAATGTCCATACTACGTATGAACAACAAACTTCTGGGGCATATTGCATAAAACTTTGACCAGAGACATATCTACAGATAAGATGATAAAATTGGAAATATCCATTGTAAGAAATTAAATTAAAAACTAAGGCCTAGATCCTCATCGAATTGGTCCTTGAATCAAGACTACTTGGAGCTCTATTTGCAGTAGCCTTGCTATACTATAGTGACCTCACTCCATAATTACCTAACAGATGTAGGAACTACAGTACTTGATTCATTGACATGTTAGTGAACATTAGCAGTTAAATCTGGATTTAACTGCTATATTAAATATTTAACTATATTTAAGGTTTAAATATAGGGTACACATTACACATTAGTAGCTTCATGAAGTACATCGTTGTTTTCAATGAAATACCCACAATGTCTTCTGTTATCTCTTTCCCCTAACAATATTTGAATCATTATAATCATTATTTCCTGAAGTGAAATCCACGAAACCATATTCCTATACATGTAGATGTAAATTGCTAGAAAGACAAACATGGATACACATGTACAAACACAGGCTTAAAGTTGAATTTAAGTTAATGTAATAGGCTAACATTGTGGAGCTTCAAATTAAAAAATTGTCAAACTTTGCTATCTGAGCTACATAGTAGTGTTTGAATGGACAAGTAAACACCCTAGAATACAAAAGATTGGAAATTTATGCTGCCACTGGCAAGATATGAATGAATAAACAATTAGTACTCGGGGCGAGTAAAAAACAGCCTTCGTGTATATTGTAGATCCACACACAGTAATTCTATGGGAGGAAATGGGAGGTGATTCCCGTCAACTTTCGTTTTTCACTTTTTTTAAGCACTAAATAATCATTTTGAAATACAATTTTTTCAGAGCTTTATTTATAGACCTTATCAAGGACACTTGGAGCATGGAGGATTATGTAGCTCACATTTTTTTTAACTTTGGTAAATGTTAGCCAGTGGCTTTAAGACAGAAGGAAAAGCTGAACAAAATAACATAAATATATTTATAGATTTCATTCTACAGAAACATATTACTACATCACCGTGAGAAAAAAAAAGATCTCTTCACAATAAGAGCCAATTTAAATTACTTTTGAATGTCCTAGAGATAGAGATATGTACCAGTAAATGTAAATCATACCTGCATAAATCACATCTTGTCTGCAGAAGTGATTTGATGTTTGTTTTATTCAATTTCCCATGGTATTATATTCACTACCTGCAAGTTTTAATTTTCTCATGATGCACAGAAATGAAATATTTTTAAATCACAGTAGCTCTTGGTTCTGAATATTGCCAATTCGAGTGAACCACACATGTGAAGTGCATATGTTTTAAATAATAAACTTTCAAGAATTCTGTTGTTAATACATTCATCAACAACATGGGATGTAATCAAAACTGGATTTTAATTGAGGTTGGAGGTGTTCAGGGTACTTCCATCAAATACCTCCTGTAGCAATATTTCTGAATGTCCAATCCAACGACAATTGATCCAATGATTATTTCATGCACTAACCCTGTCCTCAACCCTAACCCCAAACCCTAACCCAAACCCCAACCCTAACCCTATTCTGAACTGGAAACCCAATGGCAACCCTAACCCTAACTCATTGTCTTCTGAGATATTGTCACCGGAGCATCTGTTGGATCACCATATTTCTCCCACAGTTGGTCAATAGGCTATCCTGCTCGTGCTTGAATTCTACATTGAAAGTTTCCTCTTTTAATTTACAAGTAGAGAATGCTTCATTTCCATGTAAACACTGGATACAACTTTGTATTTTTCTGGTTAAGATGTTTAACTCAACCTTTTCATACATTTTTATTTTTGATAAAGGTTTACATTTCAACCAATCAACCATTAAAATTGGAATACACCTTGTACTGGTCAGAATGCTCTAGCCAGTATCAGGAGAATAAGGAAGAGTGAGAAAATCCTGGTACACTATTATACCAGCATCAGAAAAACAAATGTAAATTAAAGACACTATATAACACTGTGGAAGACCCGTTTAAAATATTCTCGAACTTTGCTATCTGACATATCTGACAGTGTTTGAATGGACAAATAAACACCCTAGAAACAACAGTTTGGACAGTGACGTGTATGCTGTCACTAGTAAATATGTGGCAGATACAAATTTGGCACATGAAATTTTATATCAGGGCGATAGGAAATCGGCAGCACAGCACTATGGAGAACAACTGGAATGGTCCTCAATGATTTTCAACGTTTTTAAAGGAATCTATGCAATGTTGTATCATCTGCAATTGTTTTCAACACTGAGGCTTTCTTTTTAGACTGTATAAAGACACAGTAGCATGGAGAATCATGTAAGCTGCAGATTTTTAAACTGGAAGAACTTTTACAGTGCCCTTTAAAACTCAGTCAAGTTCAAGTGCAAAGTGTCACTCTAAGACATTGTGTTCTAAAACATAAACAATCAAAACAGTTCCAAACGAACCGCAAAAGTTGAAAACCAATGAAGATAGGACAAATGGGGGCAAAAAGAGATGTCGCAAATCAAAGATCATTAACAGATAATCTGTGGAAAAAACAATAATACATTATTGCCTATAGATGAAAAACAAATAATAAAGATGTGGGGGGGGAACACGAGATGGCAAACAACAACACCACTTGAAGAAGGGGGATGAAAATGAGAAAACCAAAATCAGAGAAACGCATACATAGTTAGGATGGGAAGCAAACATAATAGTAAAATTTCACAATTTTTTTTTTGGGGGGGGGGGCATTCAATTGTACAGCATGGTTATATCAAGTAACAATTACAACTTAAAGTGCACCATTTGTTTTGGCAGATTTTTTTTTTTCTGAAAGCTTTATGCGCCAAGGTCATATCACCACCAAATAACAGATCGAAATGTCTTTCATTTTTTTTAAATAATTAATAAAAATCTATACAGAGGGTGGGGGGGGGGGGCACCCCAAGATTTTCTGAGCTATAGTATACATTAAGCATCCAAAGGTTAATAAGGTGTTATATGTACGTGAATTATACCTCATCAGAAAGATACAGATCTCTGAACTCTGATGAGTACTTGTATGTGCTGGCATTCATAAAGTAAGCCAGAAGCAATCAAGAAAACAATATTAAACCGTCAGTGATTTTTTCTTTTTATTTCTCTTTTTATAAAATATTGTGATATTATAAATATCCGGTGAGCTAGAATATCACAGTGTGACTTTCTTATTGGATAAAAAAGAAGCCCCCCCCCCCCCCACAATCACCACCACCAGTGCCACCACCAATATTGGGAAGCATTTCCTTGACAATATGTGATTTTCAGGACATTTTCAAATAGACACATACGTGTAGGTCATGTAGGTCTCAAAAACATACACTTATGGGAAAATTGTCATTCGCACCATTTTATACTACAAAATATAAACATGTAGGCTACAAGTGTATTGGCTACACTCGCAGAATAAAGTGCTTTTTTTTTTTTTTATTTT
>JZLH01S0013885.1:14071-16571 GCA_001188425.1 Eucidaris tribuloides
GACAACTTTGGGTTCGTTGATGGTGAACCATAGTTTCACCTGGGAAAATTAAATCAAAATTCGAGTGTATTTCTTTATAGTTAAAACTATGAACATATACATTCTTGCATTCTAAATAAGATGACATTGCGTTCATTTCAATTGTGGGTAAAATAAATAAAATCAAATCTAATCAGCTAGTGCATTCAAGAGAGAAGGAGTTCTTACATGGTTCTCATTTGGCACAATAGTGACACCATTTCTGGTGCATATAAGTAATGTTTTATCAATCTATTAATTTTTTTCATTGTACTTCTCTTTGAAATCTTAGTACAAAGCGTTCAAAGGTATGGTTTATCATCATTTAATTGAGGCGAATTTCAGACTCTTAAAAAGAAGCAGAAATTATCGCGGAAACTTGTTAGCCAAGGCATAGTTTTGGTAAATAGTAATAAAAATAAAATTCTTTGCAATTATATCTATAGGTACACCTATATGATCTATCCATGCCCTGAAAAATTGTTCGCTCTGAAACCCTTCCATTTTTTAGAAATTACTTAAAATGTAAAATCTCGGGGGGGGGGACCCCGAGATTTCCATAGGTAATGTACATACCGCTAGATGCTCTCCGTTAATTTAATTATCGTAATTTTTCACTGTCAACAATTTTCAGTTGGTTTGATGTTGTATTCGATGTCTGGGATGGCAGTAAAATACTTTGTGAAAGATTGACCGAAATATTGTCTGATCTACCAAAATTATACTTGGGCTTTAAAGTTTAAGAAACATCATTCTTATTCATCGGATTTTTGTCAAAAAATTAAAATGGTCTGTTCCTGTGCCCTTCATATTTTAATTTAAATATTTTGCTATCAGACAAGAGTTCCGATTAAGAAATCAAGAGCAAATAGCTATGGAAACATATTAGCAATCGTAACTCATTGTCAGCTTTCGCATTTCCCCGCTTGGAATTTACCTTATCACCGAATTCGTTGAAGCAGAAGTCGGCGTAGGCAGCGAAATACATAGCCATCATTTCATTCTCCCATCCACCAAGGTCTTCTAGGAATTGGGGGAGATCGAAGTGGTATAACGTTACTGCCGGCTGGATACCCGCGGCTAGCAGGGCATCTATGACGTCATGGTAGTACTTAACACCAGCCTCGTTCACCTAAATATGTAGATTAACGAATAATATATATTCAAATAAATAAACATAACTTTGCAAACTAAGAAAACTATAATTGAAGAGTATAGAATAAGAAGTACTGAAGTCACATAATAGGCCTATACTACTTTTGAGAAACAAAGACTCGAAGTTTTCAAATTCTTCTACAGATCACAATTGTTTGAGTTGTACATCCAAACTTGGTGAAGTCAATTGACACAATAAAAGATGATTTAGGACAAAAACAAACATTGTCACACGTGTCAATTTCCAATAATCAATAATCAATATTGGGGACTTAAGTACTTCTTCTTCTTCTAAAAACAAGGGTCTCAGGAAAACAAATGCATTTAGCGAATAAATGAATGTCAAAAACACTTAATTGTACATGTATATATTTTTGGAATGTCCTCCATAAGACGGACAATTTGATATGCAATTTGTCAAATTTGGACGTTGTTTTAAATTTGATCTCATTTGACCTTTGACAGGAGTGACCCCATATCTCATCAACAAAGCACAAAATACATAACAAATTATATATTTTCTTAATCCTTGTAACTAGTCGAGTAATTTGAGATGCATTTTGAAGAAATTAGACCAAGTTAAAAATCTGATCCCGGTTGACCCCTCCCATGACCCCTACTAGAGAAGGTTTAATTTGACCAAAATTTTGTCAAAAGAATTCCCAGCATGTTACGACTTCAAAACAATCACTAACTCAATTTCGTCAAAATGTGACTTAAGTTGGACACTGAATGACGAAATCAGCTGGAATGAGTATCAGAACTTCAGAAGTTCGATGCCCTCGTACTTGGTACAGTAGTCTCCGTATAGCAAAGCATTTTAACGGAGTATTCCTGTTAAATGGGTAAAATTTGGCTAAACATTACTCACCTTTATTATTGATTTTTTTTCCACTTAAAGAGGTTCTTTACTCGAATGCTTCAGTTATTTGACGTAAGTTCAATATCCTTTTGGACATGCAGTCACAAAAAATCAAGAAAATTTGCAGAAAATATCTGAAGTCCTAGTGGATTTTGAAGAAAATAACCGCTCTCGGGCAATGAATCTTGTTAAAATTTCCGGGTAGATTCGAAACTATATTATTAATTACTAATGTTTCAAAAGACGTTAGAAAGCAAACACAAATTTCGATCCCCAGTCCCGTACGAACAAACAAAAATGCATCTGGAAAACGTTGGATAGAAACCAGGGCGTGGCCGGGGGGTTATCCTGAGCGTACATCGCAGAAATATCATGGACCCACATTTGGCGTATTGCTGACGATGGAGGCATTTGTGAGCTTCAGGTGTCGGTGTACACCCATCAAAATTTCAATGGAGAATTTAG
>JZLH01S0013885.1:24071-26401 GCA_001188425.1 Eucidaris tribuloides
TAATCCATTCAATCATTGATTCATTCATGCATTAAATTATTGGTTGATTTGATTGAAGTGTATTTTGATGTTGCCTTTTAGATACAAACTGATACAAATACAGATAGATAGATAGATAGATAGATAGATAGATAGATAGATAGATAGATAGATAGAAATTTGCATGCATTAACCCTAACCTCAACCGTTACTCACCCACCTAACCCTATTCTGAAGTGGAAACCCAATGGTTACCCTAATCCTAACTTTTTGTCTTCTGAGATATTGTCACTGGAGTAAATGTCGGGTAACTGTCCATTATACTGATAATCTTGACTGAACAATGATAAAATCTTTTAAATGTTTATTTAAAGGTAGCTGAGAATAACATCCCATGATTATCTCCTGCTGGTATTGCATGGAAATGGCACAATTGGAAGTAGTCCTCAGTTTAGGACACAGTTATACTAGAATCAAGTACTTTGTGCTGCTTGTGATGTGAAACTTTGACGGTCAACAGGGCAGGAAATAAATTAAAATTTTATTTTTCGGGACTTCTTTCAAGCCTGATTGAGTGATTTTAGTATATTATACATTGAACTGTAAGAGGAAAATTGAGGGCTGTTTTTGTTTTAAAGGGGCTATTTTGATCATTTTGAGGGGCTAAATCGCCCTCATCCCCTGTGTATTTCCTACGCTAACGATAAAACATTCCCTTCATGTTGTATAATCATCAAAAAAATTATGTGGTGGCAAATTTGTGCTGCAGCTTTCTGTAGTTTCAATTTCATCACGGTCATACTCCAAATTCAAATTAATGCTCGTTTCTCATTAAATTCACAAATTCAACACAAATCCTCCCCGCTTAAGTATACACTCTATTCAATGTATATACATGTACTGGTAAATGTTTCAACTTATTAGGTTATGGGGGCATTTTTTTTACTTCTCCCAATCATGTCACTGTCCTTTAAATTAGATGATATATAATCTTCAGTTATGGTACATGGCTCTTAAAGGCAGGGCATCTCTTTTGCATGCCTAGAAATTAACATTGTGTAAATACAATGGCATTTAGAAGAAAATGCCATCTGGGAACCTTGAGCAAAATATAGGAGCTAGAAACTCAGTTTTAGTGGAATTACAGTGACCGTTAGACTCTGATTTTTCCTAGCATAGAACGTACACTAAATGGCTGTTTTTCTTTCGCATTTTTCAAATTCTAGGTAATTACTGACCCCCATATTTCACAGACATGCCCTTCATTAATAGCCTAAGGGCATGGGTTAGCTTTTCCTGGTCTGCGGGGATGTTTGCAAATGAGATCCACTGCCTTTAATGAATCCCTGGATTTAGTAGGGCGTGTACAAGTATAAATAAAGTTTTTGCAAAACATGCATCATTTTTTTCATTGGATATATTTACTTTATTTCCACAATATATAAAATATATCAGTATTATTAAACATTACATCATGTGCTATAATTCAATATATAAATGCACTTTTCTAAAATAATATACATGTATACCGCCAAAATTTATCACCAAATATATTCAATTACACAAAAACTCACATAATCTCAGTGAGTGAACTATACATCGACATATGGTGTGCGTTTTTAAATACAAAACCCAAATTCTATCATCAATCTCCCAGAATCGAAAAACGATATCATTAAATTGGCATCAGGGGACGATAACATAATTGTATTACATGTACAGTACTTTCACAAAGTACATTGGTCATTCATATTCTTTCATGGGAGACTAATCAACCATCAATTTTGTAAAACATGTGAAAATTGATTTTGCCCAAGTTTGCAGTGTGTATGCATGACTTGTTGCTTCATTGTGAATGCTCTGGCAGATGTCATCTTGCAGTAGCACAAATTACATCAACTTGGTCAAAAACAATTTTGACACGTTCCACAAAAGTTCTTTTTAACTAGTCAACTATGACAAGATATGAATGACCAATGAACCATTTAAAGTTAAAATCATTATTCTATCATTTCCTGATATCATTTTTATGGTATCTTTTGCAGTTTTGAAAGTTTGGGAGCGACTCTGGCTTTCTGTTTTCATGCTTTCATGAAAGCAAGAATGAATGGATTGCTCAATACATCTGAATGGAGGAGATCTATTGTGCGCTTGTATTTTTGTGCTCATTATTCATGCCACCAAAAATATCAATTACTGACATTCACAACATTCCAGAGTATTACAGAGAATGCTCCTATAAAGTCATGGAACCTAGATCTATTATGCTGCCAAGGAATTCAGTTGGGGGGGGGGGGCAAAGTTAATGGCAACTGTTAACCGTTCAAATTGCTGATGAGACTTTACCCCAA
>JZLH01S0013885.1:31883-50741 GCA_001188425.1 Eucidaris tribuloides
TCTGTGGGGATGTTTGAATGAGATCCACTGCCTTTAATTGATTATAAGATTTTGAAATAATTTTACAAGGTAAAAGATATGCCCTAAGATATTACATTATTTTGTAAGTTGGGGACTCGGACTTGGCTTCAGCCTCGGAGAGTGGTGACTCGGACTCGGACTCGGACTCGGCCTCGGACGATGGGGACTCGACCTCGGACGATGGTGACTCGGACTAGGACTCGGACTCGGAAGATGGTGACTCGGAATCGGTCTTGGCCTCGGAAGGTGGTGACTCGACTACAACACTGAACAAAATAATAAACTTAAGCCCTTGTGGACTCAAAATTGTACAGAAGCCCAGTACTTTGTACATTCAGAGACAAATTTCTTCCACAGAAGCCCAGAAAATATGCTAACTTATTCACTCAAAATAAGTTCACATTGAATAACAAGGCAATAGTAACATTGTGTCTCGCTCACCCGTGACGAAATATCACAACGGTAACTTTCCCCATGTAAATCCCAAATCCAAGTTTGACCTAAAATGACCCTTTGACCTAAAAAATGTGACCTTTGATGGCACAATAACAAAAATAAAGCATCTATCACCCAAGTTTGGTTGCCATTGGACCAACGGTTGCCAAGTTATGTGTCATAAGAGAGTCTTGCAGATAAACTTTAAAGTTGACCTCAAATGACCTTTGACCTCACCATGTGACCTCTGACAGCACAACAACATGATGGTACCCCTAGTGCACCTATCACCCAAGTTTGGCCGCCATTGGACCAACAGTTGCCAAGTTATGTGTCATAAGAGAGTCTTGCAGGTAAACTGTAACATTTGTGAGTGCAGACGGATGACGGACAGATGGACAGATGGACAGATGAAGAGACGGACGCCAGTTGGATCCCTTAGTCTCGCCTTCACCTCCGGTGGGTGAGACAAAAACGGCTATGGATGGATGGACGGAGAGACGGTCGCCATTTGGATCCCTTAGTCTCGCCTTCACCTCCGGTGGGCAAGACAAAAACAGCTATGTCCCATTAAAGCACACATTTGACAAGTATAAATGATGAGAATCCTCTCTAGGTGTAGGATGTGCTGGGCTCCTGTACAAGCCTGTCATCCACAAAGAGTTAAAGTGTACCAATACCCTAGTAATCAAATTTGTGTACAACTAGAATACAATACAAATAACCGCACTTCAGTTATCTTAGCCCGTGAAGTAATCCATATTTTGATAACTCAGATTATAATATGTACAATATTTCGGCACTTCTGCTCCGCGCATGAAAATTCTGCTCCGTAAGTACCGATTTAGTATGCGTGGCTGTTCTGGCTATACGCGTACGTTTTTGCTTAACTAACAAAGTTCAGTATCGATATTGATCGATACAATGGTGCGTCTGTTAACAATCAAGACTTACGTGGACAAATTATCAATATTGCGATCAATTGATTGATACAATCGGTTGATTGGCTGGTCTAGTCCAAGTCGTTTTTGTTTTTACTATTTGAAATCTACATTCAAACCCCAATAAAGAACAAGGCAATTGCAAGATTGTGTCTCGCCCACCCGTGACTAAATAACAGAAAGATTACTTTCCCAAAGTACATCCCTACACCACGTTCGACCTAAAATGACCTTTGACCTTACCATTTGACCTCCGATGGCAAGATAACAAGAAGGTCCCCAAGAGAGTCTTGCAGGTAAACTTTAACGTTTGACCTCAAATGACCTTCGACCTCATCATGTGACCTCTGACAGCACCACAACATGATGGTACCCCAAGTGCATCTGTAACCCAAGTTTGGTTGCCATTGGACCAACTGTTGCCAAGTTATGTGTCATAAGAGAGTCTTGCAGGTACTCTTTAACAATGTGACCTTAAATGACCTTTGACCCCACCATGTGACCTCCGACCACACCACAACATGATGATACCCCTAGTGCATCTACCACCCAAGTTTAGTCACCATTGGACCAACGGTTGCCAAGTTATATGTCACAAGAGAGTCATGCACGCAAACTTTAACATTGACCTCAAATGACCTTTAACCCCACCATGTGACCTCCGACCACACCACAACATGATGGTACCCTTGGTGCATCTACCTCCAAGGTAACCATTGGACCAATGGTTGCCAAGTTATATATCATGAGAGACTCTTGCACGTAAACTTTAACATTTGTGACGGACGCTGGACGCCGGACGACAGACGGACGGATGGACGAACGGACGCCATTTGGATCCCTTAGTCTCGCCTTCACCTCCGGTGGGCGAGACAAAAATCAGAGTGATCACGAGTGCTAATACTTTGCAGAGGGCATGCCACAAATATATTCTACATATATAGCAAACAGATTATCCAGTGTATTGGTACACTTTAATAAAACATCACTCCTCTCACTGATTCTACCTGAGTAGGGGTCAGTCTGTCTGGTTCCCATTAGTACAGCCTTGATGTCAGGATGAGATGTCTTCATGTCCCTCAATGCGTCCTTGATTCGACCTTTGATTACGATGGGTTTCAAGTTGTACCTACCAGTAAGGAAATAAGAATAAAAGGCAAGGTTTATGAGCACAGTGTAGAAACGTAAGTAGTTGTCCCATTGATGTTAGATTGACTGTTAATAAAGCACCAGTTCACAACTGGAATACTGTCAAAGAGGATATTTTCATGTGATTAATTTTTCACGCTGGCAGAGTTTGGTGAAGTTTCGCATGTTTTTAATATTGTGGACAGCTAAAGTGGAGTAAGCAACCATACGGAGCACAACGCCACCTCAGTAGCCTGCCAGGCATACACACACTGTCCAAACCAAGTCCAAACATCAAACAAGAACAGAAAAAAATTAAAAAGACCATTCACATGTTTTATTTTTGTACTTGCATCAGCAAGTGCGAAATGCATGAAAATTTCCACACCGTGAAATATTCCACATTTACAGTATTGCAATTCTATCTGGGACCACTACCACAAGATACACATAAATTCTATTGAATAAATCCCAAAAAGAGCAACATGCTTCCTTCCAGAAAATTATAAAACAGAAACCAGTTTTTTTTCTCTTTGGTCCAGAAGATGGATTGGGAACTGCTACAAGTATTTTTTTTTTACATTTTTTAAAATTCCAATCGTTTCTTATTTTCATATATGTAAACACATACAAATTATTAAGAAATTATATAATATATGAAACAAAAAGTAATTGATGCCATCCTTTCTGCTTCTCAAATGATACAAATTAAAAAAAAAGTCCAACCTCACATCATATTTTTCAAATCAGGATCCTACAACTGCTAGAAGATTGCCAATCAGAAGCTGGACCCATAAAATCTACAAAGAAAGGCTGTTTAAAATACTCCCTCTGTCCACGGACAATTCCCAAATTGAATCTCTTACCTAAGAATGTCAGAAATGTCAAACCTACATAAATATGAAATCTTTCTGTCAAGTTATGCTTACACGTTCAGGGAAAATAACTTCACTAATGCTTTCGAAAGTATAAACCATATGACAGACTGTAAGATCACTACATTGTCTTTTTGTTTGATATTTATGGAGTTCCCAGCATTTCAAGATAACAAAATCAGGGATTCCAAAATTCAACTTGAAAAAGGAGGCACTTGCACGCTAAACAGTTAATACATCCAATTATTTATTGGATACACTGTTTGGACATGAGGCTATAAGAGAAAAACTACTTTCACTTGGGGCCAATGGAATTTTCTGATTCTTCCCCAACTGGAGTTATTTTTCTCAAATCTCTGAATACATGTATTTCCCTGACTGGAAAAAAGGGGGAACTTAAGTTTTCGGTTTTCTCTGATTTACAGGATAGGTGGCACCGTAGAGTACATCAAAAACTATTCCACAACTTAAACCAACTGGTCAAGAAAAGTTACCTCTTGATGGATTCTTGTATAAACTCATCTACCTCGGGGAATGTGCCATGCGGGTGTTCGATGAACAAGGCTTGGAGCTGACCATCAAAATCAGGATATTTTCTGAATATTTAAAGAATGAATCAAGTCATTTATTAAGTGGGATCATGCAAGAGATGGATGTGGTGGGTAATTACAAAGACGGAGACCTGGAATCCAAAAGCCTGGCTCAGACCTAGCCTGAAAATTTGGTCAAAATTCTTACGGGTCCAGGCCCAGTCGGGAACCCATCAAGAATTAAAAGCCCCTGACACAACCCAATTTTAGTCATGAAATAATGGTTGTTCTGGGAATGACAACATGCTTGATTTCGGAGAGAAGACAATGCAACAAATGGCTTTGCTTTGCCAATGATTTCTTGCACAATTTCTTACTGAAATTGTATTATAAATAACTAGCACAGATTTTTTCGTTCAATTTATTTTATAAACTTCTCATGCGCGATTTCTCCTATCTGTATAAAATAATGGTTGTTCTGGGAATGACAACATGCTTGATTTCGGAGAGAAGACAATGCAACAGATGGCTTTGCTTTCCAATGATTTCTTGCAAAATTTTGTACTGAAATTGTATTATAAATAACTAGAACAGGTTTTTTTCTATCAATTTATTTTAAAAACTTCTCATGTGCGATTTCTCCTATCTGTATACATGGATGCAGAGTAGCCATATGTGAGAGGAATGTGTGGAGGGGATCATTTCATGGAAATATCATGCAAAGATGAGTAGTAACCTGGCATTTTCTTGTACACAAGACAAATGGTTCATCATCATTATCGTCGTCAATGTCATCAACATCATCATCATAATCATCATCATTATCATCATCACCATCATCATCATCCTAACCTTTTCACGACAGCATGGAACAAATGTATCAACGCTGTACAGTCCTTCCCGCCATTAAAACCAGCACAGATTTCGTCCAGCTTGTATCTTTCCAACATCTCTTCTACAATCCGGACGGCCGCCCCCACACCTTGCCCTAACCTCTCCGGGCTCACATCGAGAGAACCAGGCATGGCAAAGGAGGAGCGAGTCTCGCCTGACTCAGTAGATGAACCCGTATCACTGGTGGACGCTTGAGAGACAGCAGCAGCAGTTGCTGCACTCACTGGTGATATAAGGTCATAGACAGCCTCAGAGGCTCGTCCGATGGGATCTTTTTCAAAATTCACAACAAATTCTACAAAGATGAAACAAAAACAGACAAAAGTGTTATTATAACAAAGGTTTTGAGTAATAACCTTTTAATACATGTTATTGATCATGTAACAAAAATTGACAGACACATAATTTGCTGGTTCTTTTCTACATAGCACAGGAACAACCATCGCTAAATCATGAATAAAATAGATGGGTTTACAACTTGACATTTTCAGACATTTCATCTATAATTGTTTCCTTTTTGTGTGAAAGAAACTAGAAACATGCTTTAAATGTTTCATTGTAACTTCAGAAATCTTATACACTGTTAGTAGCTTTGTCCACAGTTTGCTTGCATTTTTTTACCATGCATGTTTTAAGGTTTCAGTTGATTGAACTTGACACTGCATTCAAAAAGACATTTTGAACATGAACAATTCATTGTGATCATATCTTTTTTAAATGCTTAACAAATTAAGTGCTAATCAAAGCTTCTGATGATGTAAAAATCAAAGAACAGTCTTAACGCGTTGACTACGGGAACTGGATGTGTCCTGTGTTAACTCTATGGGATTTTCAGAATCTCGTAGGCAACGGGTTAAAATAGTCTATCCAAAAATGTCATCTAAAAGCAAACAAATAAATACCCACACACTGAATACAGGAAATATTTTTTGTTTATGTTTCAGTATGAAATAAACAATAACTTACTGTCAGGTAATATAGTCAGGAGTTCTTGATGTGCCTCTTGAAGAAGACTTTCAGAATTACTCTCCAATGTCAGTTTGACACTGTAATAGCTGTACAAAGGGAAGAAAAAAAATCATGTTAAATTTTAATTCTGCATACCTTACTCTTAAAGGTAAATGACATGATTGAGTGTAGTCCTCAACTTGGGGTGAAACTATTCTCTTATCAAGTAAACTGTGCAAGGATACTACTGTGAAAATTTGGTAGTCAAAAGTTGACGCATTCTAAAACGATTTCCATCAGTTTGCCTTCTGACAGACAAATCTGTTGTGTAGCAGTCTATGGGTTTTAATTCTCTCGAGCCTCTGGAGAAGCAAAATACTAGTATGTTCATGCTTGATTCGGCTTAAGTAAACAAATACAAGATATATCCTTCCAGCCAGGAGATACACTCCAGCTGGTGTATCCATTGATATATCTTTCAACCAGTTTGGTTCCAGAGGCATCTTTTATTTCTCCCAATCATGTCACTGACCAAGTCCCATATTCGAGGACTTCTTGACTTTTCATACAACAGCTATGACCAGATAAATTCTCACCTATGTCCGAAATTTTGCACTGACTGAATTATTACTGTCTCACTCAGGACTCACACTTAGTGGCGTCGTCAAAAGGCCTTCTGTCGGAAAGCTTGTTGAGATAACAGTATTTTGACTGAAAGACGATATATCGACAGAGATTTTATCTTACCGACAACAACACACAGGGTATCAAAGTAATAAATCAGGACCTAACAATGTCATCTCTGCAGCCAGTCACTTCTCAAATCAAGCATTTTTTTTCTTTCTCACACTTGCAGAAGGTTATAGAAACTGAGAACCATTGTTCTGAGTGTAATCTACACCATAAGAATGTTGGTTCCCCGGAAATTGATGATGTGGTCAAGCCCAAAGTTCAAAATTCCACTGCTGCTTTCAATAGCGATGTCAGTCATCATTGGGGCCCCCTGGCAGGCTGATTATCCCCTGTAGTATGTAGCCACAATACAGGTGTATTTAAACATGAATAGGTACGGTGATGTAAGACTGCATTATGAATGTCCCAATTAATCAGACCATTGTTGTGTCGACAGCTGTGTCTGTCGGCTAAATATTTGAGGTGACATGTCGGAAGAGAAATTTCTATTTGACAACGGCCCTACTCACACTAGAATAAAATGCTATTATGCATAGAGTTGCCTTTCAGAAATCTTTGGGTTGAAATGAACACTCGGTGACTTACAAAGGTTATTTTTCAAGCACCTGAACTATGCATATTAGTATGCAATGACTTGCATTTACCTAAAGCAACTCTTCAGGTAGAACTTAACATTCAGTGACTAATAATGACACATTTATTAGTAAAAGCCAACAAGCCTATGACTCACATCTGACCAAACCATGGATTTAAATTGAATAGACTGCAATTTCATTTGGTGTTAAAATCAAACTATGCCACAACTTACCTTTGACCAAACTTCAGTGACTTACCCGTGACATTTTTTAGTAAAACTCGCAGGGTTCATACACTTACACATTTTCAAAATTTCCTGACTTTCATGACTTCCCAGAGCAGAAAATTGTAAATTTCCATGACCATGTTTACATTTTAAAACAAGTAAAAACATACATCAACTAGCAATACTAGCAAACCACCAATTTAGGGTAATTTTAAAACTATCTTGACTAAAGGATTTTCTGTGACTTTCCAGAAGAAACTGATGAATTCCTTGACTTTCCCTGACTTTTCACTTCCGGAAAAAATAGTTTCAAATTCCCTGACTTTCCAGAAATTCCATGACCCATATGTCTATGAACCCTGATCTCACCTAGGCAATTACTGACATATAACTCAAATAACCCCAATTTCAGTCAAAATGTATATTTAATGACTCAATTGATGAATACAACTCAACTATAAAATGACTGACCTCATCGAAACTGACTTATCTGTAACTTACCCATGAACATTTATCAGTAAAACTCAACACAGCGATTAGAACAACTCACATTTCAGTCAAAATGAATATTTAATGATTTAATTGTTGAGTAAAACTTAGGTAATTTACATACATGACCCAAATAACCCAAAGGTCAGTCAAAATGAATTATTACTGAATGACTCAATTGTTCCATAAAACTTAACTATAAAAGGACTTACCTATGACCCATTTGGGTAAGATCCCAGTTGGACTGTATCCCTGTACTTGGCATTGAACTGGTTAAGGTAGGAGGCTATGGCAAGCTCATGTGTATTCAGGAAGATTTCTCGCAGATGAAACTGGACCTTTGATCCCTGAAATAGATGCTCCTGTGGCATTTGGGAGGTAGACGGGGTAACAATTTATGTATATAAATAATGTGTAAAATTATGAAGGTATATTGAGATGCTAAAAGAAAGAGTACTTAGTGAAATGTTAACGAAAATTGATAATGGTTTTGTTCAATTTAATGCCAAAATGATACTAAGCTAGATTCACTAACATCTTAAACAAATTTGGTAATTTGTACAAATATTACATGTAGGAGTGCTCTCAAAGAGTAATTAGCAGATGTAGAATGTGGTGTCTACTCTCAAAATAACATTTACAGAATGAAGCTGAAATCTTAAGCTGCTGTGAATTAATTCCCTACAAAGATCCAAACCAAGTGAATAAAAGAAGATGAGAGGCAGAATTTTGCAATGAAACAGCAATACCAGGTTTACACAAACATTACATAACCAAGGAATTGTTTGATTGTTTGTTTTTGCAAAAGAGCAAACTCTGTACACAAAATCACATCTGGCTCCAATTCTGTGGACAAAATCACATAATCACCATTATTACTACTATTTTAACAACAAAGTTACACATCAAGGTGATTCCATGAACAAAAATTACACATTGTTTACTTGATTTTGTCTACAGAGTGATACATATTGCATTTCGTTTACCATGCACAACAAGAACACAGGCATAGGTCAACAATTATGTACAATAAATTCTGCACCAGGTCATTTGTGATCATTGTCACATCCAAACCCCAAATGTTGACTTGGGTCAACACTTATTGTGAATAAGGTAGGCTAGGATTCAACATTGGCAAGTTAAGACTTAAATACAACCACTTACCTGTACATACTTCACAATGGAATAAATAATCCCCATTGTACAAAGTGCAGTACACCAATATTATCCACAATGCTTTGACACCGCTCGTTAACAATTGTGATCATTGACAAAGGACAGTCTTTGTTATAAGCTACTGAAATCCTCACTACTGATTGATGCTAAGTCACTGATTTTTGTCATGTGTCATTCAAAATTAGCTTTGTAAAATGGAGGCCTTGGACAGTTGTTGCGATCAATCTTCTAGTATCCCTGAAATCACTGCTTGTCACTTATTGTCATGATCTCAGTTCTGTGTCAAGGAATGGAAGTGCCAGGTTTATAAACTACTTGCCAGGCATTTAAGTTACATCACCATACTTAGGAGGAAATGAGCTAATCCATGTAATACTGAAACAAGGAAGATGTTCTCACAGTTTTGTTATCCCTGGCTAATTGTCTTCCCGGGGAATAAACAGGTCATGAGGCAATAAAAATCTGGGTCAAGGGTCAATTTAAAATGGTGTATGTGACGTGTGTGGGAACATGTATTTGTCTGTCTGTATCTTTTTCTGTGTTTGTGTTCTGTATGTGAAACAGTATGTGCTTGTGCACACACACTTGTATGATACGAATATGTCTGTATGTCTGTGTGTATCTGTGTCTGTACATCTCTCTGAATGAACATCTTTAGTATGTCTACATTTTTTTCCTTGTCAGTGTGTATTTGTATGTATGTGTGTGTGTGTGTGTGTGTGTGTGTGTGTGTGTGTGTGTGTGTGTGTGTGTGTGTGTGTGTGTGTGTGTGTGTGTGTGGTGTGTGTGTGTGTGTGTGTGTGTGTGTGTGTGTGTGTGTGTGTGTGTGTGTGTGTGTGTGTGTGTGTGTGTGTGTGTACTGCACAAGTGTGTGTTGATGTATGTCTGTATGCCTGTGTTTGTGATGGGGGACGGGGTGGTGTGGGTACTGGTATGTTACGTCGGTCTGTCAATGTCTCTGTCCGTCTGTCTGTCTCTATATGCATATACATGTATGTGTCTCTGTCTTTTACTCCTGTGGGGGTGGTTTGGGCATAGGTTCAGGATATCTGTCTGTTGTCTGTCAGTGTGTGTTTGTCTGTCAGTCTGTCTGTTTATTTGTCTATGTATATTTGTGGGTCTGTGTGAGTTGGTCTTTATTATGCCTGTGGGAGTAGGGTGGGCATAGGTTCAGGATATCTGTCTGTCGCGTGCTGGTGTCTCTGTATGTTTGTCTGTCTGTCTGTCTGTCTACCTGTTATCTTTAATTCATAAGCCCCCAATGTTTGAAGATGGTAGGCTTAAAAACTTGTGTAACCATCCAAATATACTGAATGACTCAGGATAAAATTGAGCAGTACATGCTACTGGTTTCACTCAGTATGATAAATGATAAGGGAGTCGTGATTTACCTTGAGTGACAGGAAAGCCACTTTGAGCTGCTTTGGAATGCCTGGGAAGATGTAGACGTTACCCACACAGATGAGGGGGTACAGGAGCCTCTTGCCACTCTTGGGGTTGAGGCCATAGATTAGCCTGGCTGATTCTGGCACCTGGTGATACATAATAATAGTGATGATAATCAACATGAAAAATGATATTCTAAACAATGGGTCAATCCAAATAAAGTCAACCCATGAGTGTCACCCGACCCCCTCCAATTTTGTTATAATTTGCACCAAATGTTCCCCCAATGGTCTGACAGAAAAGTCTGAAATATTAAGCCCCAAAGTCAGTCACACCACTGCTGAGATATGGCCATGCCTGACAGCCAATGCACAACCAAACAATTCACCTTCATCAAATTAGGCACTGTGAATCAGTAGCCTAAGTCAACAAACTAAAGTATTCACTATCTAGAAATTGAAGGAATTTTGTGCTTTCTATAGGAAAAATGCATTATCACAAGCACAAAATCAAAATAGCTCAGGACCCAGTATTATGTCCACTGAAAGACTTTCCCGTGATAAGACACCTACAGTGTACCTAAAAATCAGCAAAACTGTGCAAGTTGTTTTCAAACAGAACCCCCACGAAGTTTGACTTTTTCCAAAATCAACCAATTTTAAGGTCAATTAGCACCCCTAGTCCCAACGAGAAGCAATGACCATTTTTGTGTGCTGAATAGATATTTATTCATATTTTCATGGGTCATCCAATAAATTTGCTACCAAAATGTGTGATGCCTGATTAACAATGTCAAAAATGGTTGTAAACACCATGAAATTGAAAGTCTAATCTCTAGACCATTCTTTGTTTTCCTCCCCAGAGCAGTAGTCTACAAATTTAGACTTCATGCTGCAAGTATGATCAAGCTCCTATACATGTAAATGGTTTTTTGAGTTATCTTGGTTAAAAAAAGTAATATTAGAGAAATACAAGGCCCTTTGACGTTTCTTCTCCAAATCGGCATACAATAGTTTTTTTTTTAAAAGAATTGTAACCATGGAGCTACTGTAACTATTTAGTATTAAGTAACTCCATGTTGTAACTTACATGAGCCATTTTCATCTGTGGGGAGTCCAGAGAATTACTAGCACCAAAATAATCCTGACATATCTTGACCAGCTCAGAATGTGGTTTGACTGTCTCACCAAAGGCATTAGCCACACCTAGAAACAGAAATAGATGAAACATAAAAGAGAAATACAATGAGAAATTGAGAATGATAACATACATTGATTGATAGAATGAATGATTGATTGACTGATTAATTGATTGATTGATGGATGGATGGATGGATGGATTGAATGATTGATTGATGATCTACATCTCATTTTTTACTTTAAAGTTTTTAATTAATCACAATATATTCATTTTTCTTATGTATCTATTTATTTATTATTCATTTATTTATTTATTTATTTATTTATTTATTTATTTATTTATTTATTTATTTATTTATTTATTTATTTATTTATTTATTTACTTATTTATATATTTATTTATTTAATTACTTATTTATTTAATTATTTATTCATTTATTCATTTATTCATTCATTTATATATTTGTTGTGGGGGTGGGGGTAGGCACTGTCATTATAAGATGGACAACATGCGTGTGGATGGACTTTCGAAATGGACCCTAACAAGTAATTATCCTTCAATCTCAGAATACCTTAAACAAGTTTGAAAAGATACTCTTTTCAAGTACACCTTCTGTTAAAAGTATACCCAATTTTCCTGGTTTTTGCAATTTTGATACCCTTTTCACTGTACACTCGTACATTGCCAGTCCATGAAAAGAACCCTTTTCATGCATTTTCGTCAAAAGCATGGTGTCCATCTTGTGGACAGTCCGACCCCCCCCCCACCCCCCCGGCTAACCTAACCCTAACTCTTAATGATTACCATCAATACATACTGACAAATGTGACATCATCATGGGTGGGGCCGATACCACCAGACATGACATGGGTGTACTTCTTGAAAAAAAATGCCCACCTAACCCACACCTACTCTAACCCTAGTGACAAGCAACTGATCAATAACTGCTCACCAAACCAATACTAGCCCTAAGACCAGCACCCACACATACATACCTGCAAATGTCACATCATCATGGGTCGGGCCGATACCACCAGAAGTGATGACATGGGTGTACTTCTTGGAGAAGGTGCTCACCTCATCCGATATCGTCAGGAGATCATCACCAATGACAGATATCTTTTGGGAGAAGTCAAGAAAGAGGGGGAAAAAATATTACATTTCTCCAGCATCAGTTAAAATTTGTGCTGGTACATCAGAAATAAATATCAATCCTATGGGACATTTTTTATGATGACAAATTGTGTGATTTTTTAAATTATCACAGAATAGATATCACTAAGTGCATTTTCCACACCAAAAATGGTCAGAGGGTCCCCAACTTTTCTATTTTGTCTCAGCAATTGCTCAAAATGGAATTGTACCAGAGTGTGCAATTTTCAAGGCATCAAGACATTGTTGTTGTTGTTGGTTTTAACAGTACATGTCAATTACAGGACTGCCAACTCTCACGCATTGAGCATGAGAATCCCGCATTTTGGCTCTTTCTCATGCAAACATTTTGTTTGATTTTCCATACGTATCAATTGATCTCACGCATTTGGACCTCTCACTAACACCATTGGCCTATGGGAGTCTCACGCAACTGGATTCACAGACACTGGCAACTCTGCCAGTGATGTCCGATTATTCACACCAAGATAAATTTAGGTCTATCTACAAAACTCAATGCAAAAAAAAAAAGAATGGTGACTGCACAAAATAAACAGTATATCTTTCATACAAAGAATTACTCACAATATTGAAATTTGGAACTAAATACAAACCTCTAAAAATATGCTTTTTATCAATTATTATGTTATTACCTTTACAGAGTAGGTAAATGTCTGACTACAAGCCTTACCCTTTCAACTTTGACCCCTATTTTGTAGAGTTCAGTACAGATGAAGTGGGAGTTGGTGTCTTGGGTGAAGCCTTTCAAGATCTCATCACCTATGACTGAAGAAAGAAAATAAAACATCAGCATTTTAAATATATTGATTGTTGAACATATATGTGCCTGGCAGAATTAGAAGGATGTTGTTAGCAAAATCAAATGATTTTTTTTCTCAAAAGGGTGTGGGAATGCAGCACACTCCAGCACTCCATCCCACACTTATTTCACACAACTTGCGACGAGCCATTTGATTTTGCTACAAATGCATTTCCCATAGACCCATCCCAAAGACAAGACATTTTGTTCATTGTATTGTAACCATGGATGCAGAGAGACCTCCAAAATTGTAGCCAAGCAGGTAAATCAGAGTTGACATTTTTTTTTTTGAAGGGATGATAAATTGTGATTTAAATCAATATTTGATTTAAATCACTGATATAAAAAAAAATGTGAAATCTCCCCTCACCGAGTCCCTCACCACCCCCCCCCCCAATTAATAATTTTTAAGTAAAATAGGGTCTACCCAAAAAAAATTATATTGGAAGACTCACAAGTTCTGCAACAGCCCACATGCAAATGGGCTGTCACAATTATCCAACAAAATTCCAAAATAAATTTTAAAAATATACAGATCTAACATTGAAGTCTAAAGTTTTTTTTTTTTAAAGGAGATGACAATACATAATTTCTTTCAGTAGATCTACAGCAAAATGGAAATTGGAACCTAATCAATCATCTCATCAGCATAATTTTGGGGAGGGCAGACCCCATGCTCTCACTTTAGTTATGACCCCACCCATCCCCCTTTTGCCTTGCCCCATCCCCATCCTGATCCTGGCCCCCTTGATCCCCCTCGCCCACCTCCCCCCCCCCCCGGCCCCCCCCTCGCCCCCATGTTGATAATCATCATCATCATTAGCTTCTTTTTTTGTATTGTTTACATTGACTTGTTTGTTGCTTCATATGTTTGTGTTAAATTCTTTATTTTGTTTGTAGAACAAGTTTTGTTTTGTTTTGATGATAGGGGTCTAATGTTGTAGCAACCAAAGGGTTAATAAGGCGTTAAGGTTTAATCTGTTCTTTCAGATGAGGTATGACTCATATAACCTTAACGGCTTATTAACCCTTTGGATGCTATAATGTAAAATATAGCCCAAACTCTCGGGGGTCCCCCCCCCCCCCCCGCGATTTTTCATTAATTAATTAAAAAAAACTAAAGACATTCAGAATCTATTATTGCAGGAATATGACTTTGGGACATAAAGCTTTCAAATAAACAAAAAATTCCCAAAACTAAACTTGGGCTTTAAGGTTATCCAAGCTATACCTCATCAATAAGAGCAGAGTCCGCTCTTTCTGACTATCACTCGGATAACCTTAACACCTTATTAACCTTTTGGATGCTATAGTATAATGTGGAATATAGTCAAAAATCTCGGGGTCCCCCTACCCCCCCCCCCCGACGATTTTTCATTAATTTATTTAAAAAAACGAAAGACATTCAGAATCTGTTATCGGTGTGATATGACCATTGGGCATTTAAAGCTTTCAAAATCAAATTAAAAAAATCCCCAAAACTAAACTTGGGCATTAAATTTGTTACCATATCAATTTCAATTTGAATTTATTATCATTAGCTTAAGTCCAGTTCAGTACAGCACATTATAGTACCGTTACACACAAAAAAAATCCTGAAAAGTCAGCCAAATAAATGACTGACATTTGTCTTTGAGTTGACCTTGGAATTCGGACGTAGTGTGTGACCAGCACATGCATGACATGATCGGGTACTCACTTATGATCCCCGCCGTAGGTTTCCCGTTCTCATTCTTCGCCATCCCGATGTAGCTAGCCGCGGTTGCAAAAGATGACCTTTGTTCAAAACCTCCTAGATGCCGAAAGACAGAGCTAAGACGTCTAATATTTACTGCCGATCTTCTCGATAACATTACAAATAAATAAAATGCAAATCCTGTTTGATACTTTTCCTGGGTAAAGAAAAAAAAGTACAAAAAGCCGGCAATTCACTTGTCCCTGCCGTGCGAACCGTGCTTGCCAAGTGAGGGCGCTGTAATCAAAACAATAAAATATTCAGCGGGTGAGGATAGTTAAATGCACTCGCACTTTCCTTCAATACTGACGTCATCTAGAAAGCGAAATATTTAGCCTTTGTTCAATGCGTACATAATAAATGCAAACAGTGAGCCTCCCGTTTATTTCAGTGTACATGTATGTCACCCGGTACACATGATTTAAACCGAAGTCACTAGTCATTACACTTTCGAACTCAGGTCGTCGCATATGGCCGGACTCTTGGCCTGGAGCGGATACACGTCGGGGAATTGTTGGCCGGTTTGGTGGGGGTTAATTGGGAGGGGCTGGGGGGGGGGGGGCTGCAGCTATCAACTACTCACATATCAGATTTGTGTGAGTGTTGACTTTCCATAGTGAATTAGTAGTAAAGTAGTTAGTTATTCTAGATTTTTATGCCTCTGCAACGAAGTTGCCGGAGGCATTATGTTTTCGGGTTGTCCGTCCGTCGCCGTCCGTCCGTCCGTTACCGGTTCTCGTTACCGCGATAACTTAAGAACGGATTTTGATGTAGCTGGGACCAAGTATGTACTATGGGGCAACAATGAACTGATTAGATTTTGGAGCTGAAAGGTCAAAGGTCAAAGGTCACCGGGCCTAAAATATGTCTGATTTGGGCTCGTTACCGCAATAACTAATGAACGGCCGGTCGGATTTTGACGTAACTTGGGTGAAGAATGTATTATGAAGCAACAATGAACTGAATAGATTTGGAGGTTGTAAGGTCAAAGGTCACGGGGCCTAAAATATCTGAGCGACGCAGCGTTGAAATTGTTCAATAGAGACATCTTTTGTGCAAACATGCTATCTTTTATGAACAAGTTATTCACATTCTTAGATGGTTTGTTGTTCGTCAGTGCTCAATTGTGAAAGAAACCTAATGTGATTATATAGAGCTTCCTCGTCTGGTCGGACAAATTGGGTTCGATTTCAGAAGCCAAGAATGCGCAACGAATGAGTTACGACTTCTCCTTTGCCCCAATTACCTCGCTCGCAGGGTTCCTATATAACTGACTTCATACCAAGCGAAGCACAGGCAATATTGCGATACACTTATCAAATCAAACATTTTGTGTAGAAATTCCTCCTCCAAAATCCATCACTCTTGCGTGGACATACCTTTTTGATGTAGTACAAAAATTATTGAGATCCTATAAACATTCATTCAAATCAGATAGAAGGGTTATATGAATTAATAACAGGTCTGTAGCCGCAGAGGGTTTGGTCACGTGACGTATGCCTCCTCCCTATCATGAAGCGTACACTTTTTTTTCAAAGAACGTATAATCACATGTTTTTGAAAATAACTGATGGAATGTTCATTAGAAAATGTTTAACAGAGCAGTCAACAATAACTCATAAACTCTGAAACTCATGAACTTCCAGGGCCTCCGCCCCTGACCCCATAATATTCACCATATTTTGAAATTAACTTTAATATGCAGTTCATGATACAAAAAATTCCTTAAGGAGAGTGAAACGGGTGTTTTTAAATTAGCTTGACTGTTCATTTCACAAAAGCGTCAAATAGAGCTCACAAAATGTTAAACTCATGGGCGTCAGGCGGGTTCCCCCTAACCCCAACAATAATTACTTTTTAGAAAATAACCTCATTTCAGGATTTAAGAATAAAAAGTCAAGCTTCGGAAGTGCAAAAGTTTGAAAGCGCGGGGATTTTTGCGTAATTGACTATCATTTAATGAAAAAAGGCGTTTGCAGAGAATAAATGCCTTGTGAAACTTCTAGACCCGAGAATTTCAGGCTCCGCCCCTGCCCCCACCTGGGCGATTCTAGCGGGGCCCCTGGACTCACCCGTTAGAATGGCCAGCCCATACCTGTCGAAAAACCTTTTCTTGATTTATGAACTCTTCCCTCGTGAAATTTGATGACAACGGGCCCGAATAAACATTTACACAATTCATTTGCTCACATGCCAGTTTTAAATTATTTCGATTTTACTAAAAAAGAACCACACAAAATTCAGTTTTCCGCTCCCACTTTCAAAAATTTCCAACCGCCTCGCTCGCTCCACTCGCTCGCGGAATATTTTTCGTGACTACATCATGACATACATGCAAAACATATTTCTGTAAATTAAACATGAAAATGGCGTTGCTACCGCACAATTCCATTTGTGCTCACATTTTGCAGTTTGAAAGTTATCGATTTACTTAGCAAGAACACACCACAAAAATGAGTTTTCTTCTTTGCACTCTTTCAAATTTTCCAACGCTCGCTCGCTCGCTCACTCGCGCGAAAGTTTTCTTAACTAATCAGACATACATGCAACAATATTTTCTACCAGAAATAACCATGAAAATGCGATTATTACAAAATTACCACAAATTTGGTTAATGGTTACACGAGTTACAAGAAACCTATAGCATTTCAGGTATTATACTATACGCTGGGTACAGGCGCCATTATTCATCATCGCCCCGAGTTTTATCGTTTTATTCATGTATAACTTGCCATTGGCCAGTGTAACTTTCCAAACTTTTTGTGTATTCTATGGTGTTATTATTTGTCCATTGAACATACTCTGTAGCTCAGATATCAAAGTTTGACATTGTTTTAATTGGAAGCTCCACAATGTTAGCCTATCATTTTAAATACAATTTGGGTAGAGCACTGGGGCCCCCGCCCAATAAGTTGACCCCACGACGCACTGATTCAAATCCAAATACGTGATAACGATCCAAATCAGACATGTTTAGGCCCTGTGCCTTTGACACTTTCAACCCCAAATCTGATCAATTTCATTTGTTGCATCATAATACCATACTTCACCCAAGGTTACATCAAATCTAAATGCTTCCACTAATTATCGCGGTACGAGCCCAAGTCAACTATTTTAGACCCCGAGTGACTTGTCCTTCACGTTTCAACCCCAAATCTACTTCAGTTCATTGTTGCTTACATAATACATACTTCACCCAGTTACATCCAAAAATCAGACGGCCGCTCACAACTGTATCGTCTGGGTAACGAGCCCAAATCAGACTATTTAGGCCCGGGTGACCTTTGACCTTGAGCTGCAAAATCTTTTCATTGTTGCATCATTATACATACTTCATACCCAAGTTAACATCAAATCCACTGGCCATTCACAATTTATGCACTAACGAGCCCAAGTCGACATATTTTAGCCCCGTGACCTTTGACCTTTGAACCTTTACAACCGACCAAATCTATTTCATTCATTTGTTGGCCTTCATAATACAATACTTAGCGCCAAAGTTACATCAAATCCGACCGGCCGTTTACACAGTTATCCGGTAACGAGCCCAAATCAGACAATATTTTAGGTCAGTACGACTTTACCTTTCAGACTCCAAAATCTTATAGTTCATTGTTGCGTCATAATAGCAAAAAAACGCAAGTTATATCAATCAAATGCCATTCACAAGTATCGGTAAATGGGCCAAAGTCA
>JZLH01S0013907.1:15494-25683 GCA_001188425.1 Eucidaris tribuloides
TACTGACACATAATAATTTCATTTTTGGTATTCCAACAGGTATTCATTCTGCTTTTAATTTTGTCATCCTGTATGCCAAATACTATATATTCAGTACTAGATGCAAAAAGGGTACATTATCATTAGCATCATTTGAAAAAAATTGAAATATTATTATGAAATTGAACGCACTATTTACTCTAAGCACGATAAGTTTGTATTATTTCTAGATAAATGGAGGTACGTTCAAATAATTTGAAATATATTGTCATACATGTATATACTAAATATGTACGTAGTTCATTAATGTATACACTGCATGACTGGAGGTGTTTGTTTTGGCACCCTTGGTGTCGCCCTGCTTGGGCTCCGGATGTGGTGTTGGGTTTGGCACTCTCGATGTCAAAGGTAATACTGTTGTTTCAAAGAATTGTTTGTGTTTAAATTATATTCGGAGTGTTCGGGCTCAGCACCGCATTTGGTATCTATATGTTGGGCGGCTCCACGGATGCCAGATTTCGCACCCCAGTTTCTTTGCAGTGTGTAATGGTTTAAAATCTATTACAACATTGTCTGTATACTATTTGATTTTATTGCTTTGATAACTATTGAATAAAACTTGCTTATTATAAAAAAAAAATATTGTTATTGTTATTGTTATTATTGTTGTTATTGTTATTGTTATTGTTATTATTATTGTTACTGCTATTTTTATTGTTATTATTATTATTATTATTATTATTATTATTATTATTATCCTTATCATTAGTATGATAGTGTTTGAATAGAAAAATAAACAGCCATACAACGTCCGACAGTTATGCTGTCACTAGCAAACTATGTGCAGATAAAATAACATCGACACATGAATTGCGGTCCTGCGGACAAACATTCGATAATACCGCAGTCTGCGGGAGAATCTGGAATTGTCGGTCGCTGATTTACACTTTTTAAAAGCACCAAATGATCGTTGTGAAGATCAAGTTTTCAGAGCTTGATTTTTATACCTAATCAGAGACACTAGTAACATTGAGGATCATGTAGCTCAATTTTTTAAACTAGAAAAATGGTTAAAAGCTGTCTTTAACAATGACATTCAGGTTAGTCAGTTTGAATTGATTTGTTTGTGTCTCTCCTCCCCCAATCCCTCCCATGTGGTGTGCCCACACGACTCCCATAATATAGCATAATGTTGCATCATTCTTTTTAAAAGTATCATCATGTCTTACTTGAAGATGGCGATGAGCATGTTCAGCAGGAGAACATTGGCGATGAGAAGATAGAGACCCATGATGAACGGGACTAGAACGGCTCCGGGCTCGCATCGTTTCTGTCCTACGTCGGGAAATATGCTGCATGACTGAGCTACAATATTGATAAATAACAATAAACAACAACATCAAAACGAATCATTCAAATGCATTTTTTTTCAACTTCCTCTCTAAAACTCCGATTTTGGCAATAAATCGCAGTAGCATTTAATATGGGCATTTTAACAAATAAAACTTATTTGATTCGGGTTCTGAACAATAATATGAATACTTAGATGGGATTTTGGTGTGCTGTCAGCCTTGAACCCGGAGTAAGGGCCAAATTATTTTCAAATCGTAGACCGTCGTCGGGGCCGATGTGGCTTTTCCTCCGACTACACAGCTCGAAACGGGCCATATTTTCGATTATACTATCAGTTACTCAGAACCTTAATAAACAGATTGTGATGTCTTGAAATGTTATATCAAATGCTATTTCATTTTCTTCTGAAATCGGATCATAGACCAATCATGTAGTGTGCAGGGGCCCTTATGAAATTAACTCACTACTATTATTATTCTCATCAATGAAGAGTTCGCCATAGATCTGCCAGTAGGGGATATACACGATGTCGCGGAGTACGTTCCAGCTCCATTCCCGGCGAGGGTTCATTAGGGCGTTGCTGGCCACTCCATAACTGACCAGGAAGACGGATAATATCACCATGAACTTGGCCGTGTCATTCATCTGCGTAAAAAATAGCAGCAAAGGGTATAACTTAGGCCTATTATTATCAGTACACTGACGGGCTAACAATGACCAAAGTTAAAAAAAAAATGTGAGCTACATGTACATAATCTTCCATGCATGCTTTCGATAAGGTCTAAAAATGAAGCCCTGAAAAATTTGTATTTCAAACTGATGATTTAGTGCTTTAAAAAAGTGACAATCTACCAGCACTCAAGTTAACCAGATTCACATGCCCATTTGTAGATTTATGCTATGTTATTCTCCACCGGAGTGGAATTTTTTTCTTCATGCATATCTTGCCAGTGGCAGCATAACTTTCCAAACTTTTGTATTCTAGGGTGTTTGTTTGTCCATTTAAACACTACTATGTTACTCAGATATCAAAGTTTGACGCTCCACAGTGTTCGCCTGTTATACTTTAACGCCTTTCTAAACACTTCTAAATACTGTTCTCCTTATAAGAACAAATAGAAATATTTTGAATATAGCAACAACTATATCTGATTAATCATGTAGTAAAAATTTACTTTTTCGTCACATGCATAATGGATCATTTATGACATCATTATTACGCTGTATTATATCTGCATGGGAATTACCAAATGAGTGAATTTTTCATTTCTTTCATTTCATAATACATTTAATTCTTTCATTAAAATTGATGACAATTACAAAATAATTCATATATAAAAGCATTTTCAGTAGTTTCATTTATAAACATTATGAAGTATCACAAAATTGTAAAAAAGCAACATCAAAAGACGGAAAACGATGTAATCACCTGAAAGCAGGAGTATTAATAATAGTTTTTATTATTGCAAAAAGTAGCAACATAAGTGTTAATTTGGCATCTCGTGAAATACTATGAACAATGATAATCACCAACCTGTTTTAATATGCAATTGGGATTTTCCCTTATACTTCTTAATATCCTGCCATCTCAATATTGTTCCCATTTTCACTCACCATTCTCCCGATCATGTTGACATACGGTCCCATTAACTTGTTGACACTCAAGATATCCAGTACCCTGACATACCATACCATGATGTCGAGAATATAGAACACTCGACCTAGTTCCTGATTAGATGCAAGGCGAAAGCAAAATCCTGAAGGACAAACAAAGAAAGTTTATTTAACAAATTCTTCTTATATTTAAAGAGCAATTTCGGGCTGGTATTGATATAAATTCAGTGAATCCGGATTTGGTCTTTAATTGAACTTTAAAAGTTTGAGCCAATTCAGTTAAACCGTCAAGAGATACGACCCCAAAATAAATAATCTACATGTCGTCGTCTGTATAAATTATTGAAATCACAATTGTTTTAATTGTTTATTGTGTATGTTTATGATAATATGCATGTTGACTGTCATTTGTTTTCTTTATGTTAATTAACTTTTCATCTCCTTTAATGTCAAAGCGCTTTGCAACAATTAAGAAAAGGCGCTTTATGAATGTCAGTGTTATGTCATATTATATTATATTACATTATGTTATGTGATGTTATGTTATGTCATGTAATATGTTATGTAGAAGCAATTCTATTTAAATTTGTGACGTCACACGAGAACATTACTCTCCTCTTAAATGGAATATAAATTTTTCGAACCTAGCACCTCGTAACAGGTAACAAAAGTAAAAGGTATTTTAGCTCTCACATATCTAAATATTTACAAGAGATTTTTAAAATATTAAAGCCACTGGCTTACATTTACCACCAGTTAAAAAAACGTGAGCTACATAATCCTCCATGCTCCAAGTGTTTTTGATAAGGTCTAAAAATGAAGCCCTGAAAAAAATGTATTTCAAAATGATTATTTAGTGTTTTTCAAAAGTGAAACCCCGTAAGTTGACCGGATTCACCTGCCCATTTCCTCCCATAGACTTACTGCGTGTAAGCTATTTTTTACTCGCCCGAGTACTAATTGTTTATTCATTCGTATCTTGCCAGTGGCAGTATAAATTTCCAAACTTTTGTATTCTAGGGTATTTACTTGTCCATTCAAAGGATATGTAGCTCAGATAGCAAAGTTTGACATTTTTTTTAATTTGAAGCTTCACAATGTTAGCCTATTACTTTAAATAAAGGGAGATTTGTGAAAATTTATGTTCACTCATTTATGGAAGTTCTTCTGTGACAAGTAGAGTTATTAACAGTGGTGGCGTACAGAGTTATTCAAATGTTTTGTACCCCCTCCACAAATGATCAGTTTTTGTAGGTAACATTGTCAGCTTACCGAGAAAGAAAGTAAAGATGCCGACCATATCCCAGAGATTCCAACGATCGGAAGCCCACATCCGAAATTGTTGACGGAATGTTAGTATATCACTGTCCCCCTGCATCACCAACTGTATCAGAGGGAAAGGAAATTATGTCGTATTGATATCAATATGACCATAACAAAATGACGTGTGTCATAACATAAGAGCCATGAAAGTGTAATCTTGCGTAAACATTGATAAAAACAGCAATAACTGTTTCAGAACAAACCCAAATCATTGAAAATGTTTTACATGTAGATATTAAAGGTTAATAACATGATTGTGAACACTTGAAAATGCCTCAAAAAACAAATTAGTTGAAACATATGCCAACTACAAACCAGCCGGAATTGATTTCACAGCGGGAAGAATTTGTCTCTAATTTGTTTTTAAGGATAATCAAGACGAACATACTAATATATTATCTCTCTCGAGCCCCGATACAACTAAACCTCACAGAAAGCTACATAACAGATTTGCCTGACACAGGGGATATTGACATTAATTCTTTCAGAATGAGTCAATGTTTAACCACAAGATTTTCACAGCAGAATACTTGCATTGTTTACTTGATTCTGGATGACTACTCCCAATCATGCTATTTACCATTGAAACTTGTAGGCCTATCGTTAATTGCGTTTTCTGGGATATTTTTTGTATGGTAACGGATACTTATTACTAATTGACTATCTAATCCGACTGGAAGATTGACCTGTTAAGTTGAATAAAATGAAGTACACTGTGTTGACAAAAAAATAGCATCATCAACAGTGTATGAAGATTTCTATTATGACCATGTTTGGTATATCTGGGTTCATTGTTACAATCTACCACGTTTGATTCATATTATAATAAAATAAAACTGATGTGGATGAACCACTTGTCTGTTACTCATAAAAGCATTTGGATGGATTGGTTTGATGAATTGGCACATACCCTTCTCAATATTATGGCTTTCCCTATTCATTTGTACATTTTTTCTTCCACGTTCTTCATTGTTAACTTACTTTCATCCCAAGATGATGAACGTATATTAATAACTCTTTAAGTCAATTTAGTTATTTACAAATCATATTAGTCTAACGGTTCAGATTTCAAATATTACATCATGAAGTGGATAATTAAGTGGGACAAATCGACTGAAACTTGATGAAATTGTATGGAACTCTTTAAAACTGATTTACAGTAGACCAATTTGATTTGCAAATGTCTAAGTTGACTTCAACATTTTTGCATCTTTAAACGAAAATGAGGTGAACAATGACGAAACTTATGTACAGAAATGAACAGAAAAAAAACTTTATTCATTTTGAGGAGTTTTACATTACCTGAAGAATCTCCTCTGTAGCAAGGCTGGGAGGGGGGGGGGAAGGAAATTCAGTTGAAATCTCATGGAATTGCAAGAATTACAAAAAAATAAATTTACAATAGACCAATTTGATTTGTTACGTCTAAGTTGACTAAGTCGAACATGTTTGCATCTTTGGATGAACTTGAAGTGAACAATGACAAACTTATGTGAGAAAATGAACAGAAAAATCTTGTATCAGTTATTCAATTTGAGAAGTGATACATTACCTGTCGAATCTCCTCCGTTGCCAGGCTGAAGACAGTCAGAACCACCAGGAATTCAAGGAGATCAACATGGGGTTTGAGCTCCATCAAGACGATGTAGCTAAAAGCTATCAGGAACAAGAAGTAGGTTACCTATACGTAGGGGTAAGAGGACAGAAGAAGTATTGGTACTACTTTTCATCATCAAAATCCTTCTCCTCCATCTCCTTTGCCTCCTCCTCCTCATCATCACCTGCACCACCACCACCAACATCATCACCACCACGATCACCACAATCATCATCATCATCATCATCATCATCATCATCATCATCATCATTATAATTTTACACTATAATTATTTCCCACTGTTACCGCAACTACTAATACACTTATATTATCATCATTACTATAATCATCATCTTTATCATTATCATCATCATCATAATCATCATAATCATCATCATTATCATCTTCATCATCATCATCAGAAGTAGTAGCAGTAATAGAAGTAGAAGTAGTAGTAGTAGTAGTAATAGTAGTAGTAGTAGTAGTAGTAGTAGTAATAGTAGTAGTAGTAGTAGAAATAGTAGTAGTAGTAGTAGTAGTAGTAGTAGTAGTAGTAGTAGTAGTAGTAGTAGTAGTAGAGTTGTAATAGCGCCAGTGGCAGTATGATTGGTGCTTGGAGTGAAGGGAAGATGAGATTAGAGATAGATGAAGATAGATGTAAGGGGCAAACGACTGACAGGGTATACTCACAGCATTGATCCAAAACTTGACAATGGGGGCTGTAAATACAATTTGGACCTTTTCAAAGTACGACTCGCGTTTGTTGGACTGCTCCCCGAGATGGAAAGGACTTCTGCGCATGTTAATGAGGGGTGTGCCATTGGCTGTTACAGCTCCACCCCTGTCTTCTGGCGTTCCTATAGAAAACCGGACCAGACTCGGCCGAGGCTCGTACACCTATTACAGAGTTATACCAAAGTAAAAAAAATAAAAAAATATTGGTAACAATTTGACAGTGTCACAGATGTAGTAATCCTGAACTAACCCGCCTATTTCGAAAATGGTGGTCCAATGTTGTAAGCAACTCCTGTTAAAACTTACGTTTACTGCGTATAATTATATTCGGGAGAGGGGAGGGAAGCGTGCGTCAGCGTTGTTAAATCGTTATAATCACACCCAGAGAGATAAACAATAAGAACATGATATACGTGACGGATATGCTGAGTGTCAAGAAAGTCTCTGTTTCCGATCTTATCGTTGTTATTTCGATTTCAAACTTTGAATACCACTAAATTAACCACCGAAAATTCACTGCAAAATTTTAAAAATTACTAATAAGACTTAATGCCTAATCTTATACGAGTTTTTAAGTGATTTAGATATAAACATTTAATCGATACCTTTGGAAAATTCCATTTTAGCAAACTTACTTTTCTGTCTCTTTCTTGTCTGATGAAGTTATGAGATATTATTCCGATTTGCTTCTCCTTTTCAAACAAAAACATTAAGAAAACCATGAAAAGGTACATTGAAAGTAAAATTATATCTGACTTCTATGGCATGGGAACGCACAACAAAGTTATTGTTGCAACTGCGCGGGAAAATCACTAATTATATCTTGTATTAGAATTGCAATATTTGCGAGTGTGTATGTTTTGCAACTATCAGAATAAAAAAGGAAATGATAAAAAAAGACAAACGTTCATTAGCGTACCGCTTTCGGAGAAGCGCTCTCCGACGAATCTATACTGCTGAACTGTCTGGTGTTTCGACGTGACGTCACCTTATACTCCTGATTCATTTCGTCATCATCATCGTCGTGTGCGCATAGCAACCACTGGAAAAACTCCTGCAAGATGATGATAAAGGTGATAACGAGAATAATTATAATAGTGGTAAAATAATATCGGTACTAAAAATAAGGAGAGAAGAAGGCGTAGAAGAATAAGAATAAGACGAAGATGAAGAAGAAGGGGAAGAAGACCACCAACAACAACAAAAGAGAAGAAACAAACAAACAAACAAACAAACAAACAAACAAACAAACAAACAAACAAACAAACAAACAAACAAACAAACAAAAAATGCACCGGAAATAGAAGGAAATAAAAAGAAAGAAAGGCAGAAAGAAAGAAATATTAAATTATAGGGTTTTAAACTTATCCGATTAAGGTGATCAACGTGAAGTTATTTCCAGCTATTCAGTAAGAGGCTTTATCATAAGAGGAGTCTGAAGGTTTTTTTTCACATTTATGTTTATTTAAGTGGTATACATTTTGATATATTTTCCGGATTATTACACACGAATTTTTGCACCCACTTTCGAAAATGAAGATTACAGATATTGATGTGCCACGCCCAACTGAAGGGGGAAACCAAGGAGCAAATTTGTTTCCTCATAGTACTCTTAAACATAAGCGTATACATATTTGATTGATTTTTTTACCTTCATCCCCGGTATAGCTTTGAGCTGCCCATACCAGTGGTCGTTGAGCAGTAGTTGGATGGATGGGTGGGCGATAAATCGAGAGTGTTTGAAGTCCGCCGCCAACGATAGACAAGTCATTCTGCTCCAGTTGGCCAGCTCTGCACACAGTAACAGACGCGTATAGTTCGCATCCTCTTCAAAGCACTGGGAGAGAAGGGTCACGGCCAGTTGTTCGTACATCCTGATAGATTGAAATAGTAATAGTAATAATAATAATAATAGTAATAATAATAATAATAATGATGATAATGATGGTAATGATGATAATGATGATGATAATAATGATGATGATGATGATGATGATGATAATAATAATAAAAGTGGAATAACCTGATGACTCACTATGATTCCGATTTTGAACGTTATCAATTTCATCATTACAATTGCCACTTGTCTGTTTGCAGATCTTTTGTAGCATATGAAGAAGACGCTTTTTCAGCTTAAAATTGTGTTTGTATTAGCCTTTAAAAAGTGCTTTTGAAAAAGATTGTCAACTTGTCAAAGATAGAACACACATCAAAGAAAAACATATTTAGGGAATTCTACAGTAGAAAGAACGCTCCTGCAGTGAAAAATCGCCGATCTACATTTATCTGATATGAATGACCATCAAGAAAACATCAATCTAAAAATCTTTTATCTTGATCTAGGCACACAGGAATATTTTGAAGCGAGATGAGCAAAGGAAATGTGAATATGAATATGGCCCTGTCGAGGTTTTGCAAGACAATTAAATGGCAGAATATATTTCAGAAAATTTAGAAAAATGTGGTCTGCAATACGTGCTGCACAAGTACTTAATTTTAGGATTTTTGGTCTATCCTACTCGATGTTGGTTCCTCCCTCTTAATCTTTGATTTTGACGTATCTTTTTGTGTGTGTGTGTTTTTTCCCTAGAGTAGAGCTTCCATTTAATTGTAGATTTAATGTTTGTCTCGGAAATAGGTCATTGCACTTTGGGATCAAGTCACCTCTGTGGCAAAGCCATTGGAGATTCAGAAATCAATGCGGTGGATAAATAATTATCTAGTTCCTTCACAATTCTGGGAACACTGGGTTGGTTTAATTTATTACCTCGATTGTTCCGTTAGCATGTCGCCGGCGTCTGTGTTATATTTCGATCGGGCGATACGAGCCAACGAGTAACACAGCCTGAACCCGATCAAAGCCTTGGGCAGAGATTCCCGGCCGAGTTGCCACATCAGATAGGCCATGTCAAACTTTTTGGTGAGGATGGCCCACAAAAAGAGGTCGTTGTACGGGAACAGGTTGTCATCATGGAGAAAGGCCTCTTCAGGTTCAGTCTAGAAAATAACATAGCATTGTTACTAAATGGTCGATCGATTATTTGGTTGGTTGGTTGATAGATTGATTGATTTATTGATTGATTGAGTGAGTGATGATGGTCCACAAGGAGAGGTTGTTGTAAGGAAACAGGTTGTCATCATGGAGAAAGGCCTCTTCAGGTTCAGTCTAGAAAATAACATAGCATTGTTACTAAATGGTCGATCGATTGGTTGGTTGATTGATTGATTGATTGATTGATTGATTGAGTGAGTGAGTGAGTGATGATGGTCCACAAGGAGAGGTTGTTGTAAGGAAACAGGTTGTCAACATGGAGAAAGGCCTCTTCAGGTTAGTCTAGAAATGATATATGGTTGTAATTGATCAATTGATTGATTGATTGATTGATTGATTGATTGATTGATTGATTGATTGATTGATTGGTAGGGCGGAGAATCCCTTCGAGTTGTCACATCTGATAAGATATATCAAACTGTTCGGTGAGGATGTCCTACAGGAAGAGGTTGTTGTTTGGGAACAAGTTGGAACTTGTATGAAGAAAGGCCTCTTCAGGTTCAGTCTACATATAACATAGTATTTTTATTAATTGA
>JZLH01S0013907.1:56816-67671 GCA_001188425.1 Eucidaris tribuloides
GTACGCAACAATATTTCTACCTTATTGCTTTTGTCTTTTTCTCGATGGCATGAACAACAAGTATCTCTTTAATTTAGTAACATGAAACCCTGATTAACGTGTATGTCATTTACGGGTAAAAGTTGAGTTTAAATTCCATGTAATTTAGAATAAACAAGAATATTTAAAATGTCGTAAAAGGTGTATTGATTATATAGCTTTCAATTAGACAATTTACGATTAACCATATGCCTGTCATAGCAATTTGTTGCAAAACAAGATAAATATCGATAAATATTACATCTGCAGTATAAAACCAATATAGGCCTACTGCTGCCTTTCAAACCCATATAGGAATCACGCGTATATAGCGTAACAGTATAACAATTACGGTTGTCAAATCAATTTACAATTTTGACAAAATTTTGACCGTGAGAAGCAAAGGGTTAAGTGACGTCTCCATACCTTGACATGTCCGGGTGACGTAGCCTCGGTCAGACTGAAACCTCTATTGAACCGATTGGTGAGACCCTCCACGTTGGGCATGCTGTAGGCACGATGGGACGGGACCTCGGAGGTCGCCGAAACCTGAGGTGAAGTCGGAGACGAAGAGGAATCCATGATCGTTAGAATAAGTCAACAATTATTGTTTCAAACTCACAACAAGTAATGCACCACAAAAGTTCACGAGTTTGCCACTCGCATCTGGTCTAGCTGGATGAGTACCCTTGCGTCAGGAACTGTTACGAAAGGACGCCATTAGTAAATAAAAACTCCCCATGTGTGGCATGTAGAACTTGTGGTTCTACGTGAAGGTTATTTGCGGCAGATGACGACAAAACTGGGTAACTTTCCTTCGTTTTTTCCGAATAATTCGCAATCCTCATACCCCGCTGTGTTCTGTGCCAAAATATGATCATAACGCGTTTGTTCGAAACAACAATGACATATGTGCCAAAACGACAACGACGGCTGGGATGAAACCACGTGATGGTGTTGGGTGACTAATCGCAGACGGAGAGAGGAAGGGGGCAAGAGTGCGATGAAGGGTCAAACCATGCATGGAAAGTGAATCACACTGAAAAAATGTCGCTATAGTTTCAGCAATCTTCGATTAAAAATCCATCGATTCAAACAAAATTGAAACTTCTGACAGGACTGGGAGCATAACTTTTATGTTACATCAAGATTTGTTTGTCTTAGCAATTGGTCTCATAATGCCTCTATCAAATAGGTTGCGGATATGAAAATTACTGATCGAATTAAGCGAAGAATTAACTCACTTCTTTCTGTAGTATGAAGGATATATTATTTTAATACTGGTAAAATCGCGACATTTCTCCTCAAACTATATCTTTCCAGTACGAATATAAAATTGAGTAAGCAGACATGTAACTATATGTTTCACTTCAATCGGCTATTGGTCCATTTTAAATTGGCCAGTCTAGCCATTTCCATTTAATAGCATAATCAGATTCAGACAAATCGGTTTAAACTATCAGCTAGTGTTAATAAAGCAATTAGATTTCAACTTTAAAATTAATATAAATTCATCTAATGCGGTGAATTAAAAAAGAAAATGTTTTGTCAGCAGAGAAGTAATCTTCCTCCAAAATAAAGCCGGGGGGGGGGGGGGTAAATTTCGATCGATTTGGCATATCCGATATCAAGTTCTTTGTATCATTAGTTTGGCATCCACAATTAACCAGTCAGGAATGAGATCATGCACATTGAGATCTAGATCGGCATAAAGTGTCATAATTACGTATTTCTCGCCTCGACTAATTACATTGACTTGTCTACATTGAAAGCAAAACTAGTAAACATGGTTCTGTCGTAGTGTGTTATGTTTCTCACACACACAAACATACCCACACCCACCCACACACACATACACACACAAACATACCCACACCCACCACACACACACACACACGCGCGCGCGCGCGCGCGCGCACGCAGGCACAATTAGCATAGCTGTAAACATATTATAATGTTGTTCTCTAGATAACCAACTTCACCAGAATTTTTGGTGAAGAGGGTTTGAAGAAGGGCCTGTCCTATGAATAAATACGTGTTGCCTCCTTCCACAGACTCCCCAGAATCTGCCTTAATTGGCCAAATGCAACTTGCATTATTTTCGTTACAAACAAGACTTGTAATTAGGAATTTCCGTAGAAAAGTTGTGGCGAGCTATTGTTATTTTGTAAAATTTAGAATGCTGAAGCAATAATATGAAAAAATAAAATATACTCCTCACACTGCTCACTGTATGCGGTCTATCGAGTTTTTCTTAAGCCGTTTATAAAGTTATCAGAACTAGCCCGGAGACACACAAACGAGGTCATCTAAGAATTCAGATTATTTTAAATGGAATTAGCGTGTGTAAAATGTAAAAATAAGTCTAAAAAAATGACAGACAACATTTAAATCTTCCTTTTAAAATGCAATGTAATTCTTATTGGAACAAAAGCGAATGATATTTTATTATCGACAGAAATGACTGAGGAACCTGTATTTCAACAAAAGAGGTGTTACTATAATCAGGGAAATGTTGGACTCATTCTTCCACCCGTTTTCGGATTCAGGTGATTTTAAGGATCGACGTGAAGATAAAAAATCCATTGTATGACGGTAACGATTAGCTGGTTTATAGGTATGATACCTGGTAACTCATAAAATTTCGTCAGTTCGTTGCAGTTGTAAGCAGATTTAAGTCTACCACTCTCTGGGCACATTTTCAATATACATTCGGGGGAAACGATACATTCCTTTTTCATAGTGGTGAAAATTCAACCACAGATGAGGCATTTATTAAACCAAACCATTTATAATATTAAATTCCATGCAGCTTTTGCTTCCTTGAAACGGTCAAGTTATTGGGATCAATGTTTCATGCTCATTACAAAAATATAATTGTCATTATAGTCTAATTAGTGGTTGATTTGATACCACACTACTTAAATACTCTCGAACTTTGTTTAAATGTTTCATTTGGATATTCTTATGGGGCTTCTACCTAAAGTAAATAATAGATGTACCGGCTAGAAAATATATGAATATATACATATGATAAATAAATGAAATAGATAGATATAAAAAACAAACATAAGAATAAATAAATAAATAAATAATAAATAAATAAATAAATAAATAATAAATGCTATGAATAAATCATGATTATTATATAAAAATGCATACATAACATACATACACACACAAAAATGAACTATTACACAGAAATAAATGAATAGGACCCTACATGAAATTAATAAAACTAATTTATTAATCACGTTTAATACTGACAGCAAATGTTCACAATATTGGCACCTACTTTTTCCGTCCTTCCAACGTTTATTTTATCTGCCTCAAACTTGATCGAATACATATGACTGTGCAATGTCACTACGAGAATACAGTGTAGGAAAATAATAATCAATAATATATAAATAATAATATATAATAATAATCATAATATATAATAATATAATAATCATAATACAATATATAATAATAAAATTAATAATAATAATAATAATATATAATAATAATAATAATTAATAATAATAATAATGAATATATAACATCATATATTATAATAATAACAACAATATCACCGTTATATAGCGCACATATACCCTTGACAGGGTCTCTATGCGCTCAGGAAATAAAGCGAAATAAGATAATAAAGGCGAGAAAAGAAGATGCTGCGCAGTCTTAGATCAAACATTTACAACGATTACGAATTGATATTGATAATGATACAGCACAACTTCTAATTGATGCGGTCGATTATCTAGGTTTACAATTATTAATTTGAACAACGAATTGTAAATCATAAAAGGAACATTCGTGGGCTCCCAACAATTCATGATTAATCTATCAGAGCCATAATCGCCACCCCCATCAGTAACTCTGCCAGCTGCACCTGTATCGAGGCCTGGATAGCCTCTTTCCTCGCCCGATTTCATTCAACAATTTTAGGGACACGCCCGCGCGTCAGCAGTTACCTCACAGGAGCTCTACTTTGAGGCTACCAGGCGCCCACGCAAGGTAGCCAATGAGAAAATAATGGGTGGTTACAAAAAACATATGAAAAAACATATATATGACAATTTCAAAATGTTAGAAGTGCCTGCTAAATATAATTCATGTTGATTCTCAAAATCAGAGAAAGGCGAGTATGATATTCAGCGGGATATTTGACTTTTACAATTCCTCCTACTTGAATGTCTGTGATAAATTGGCTCGTAAATTATCATTAATCTACTTTCTTAAAAATTTCTATGCTTCGTATAATGTGAGTAAAATAACACCCTTGATGAAGTAATTGAACTTAAAAAAACAACAACATACTTTTAAGGGGAATCGCAGTCTGGAAACACTTCAATTTTAATCAAATCTCTGGAATAAAAAGTCAGAAAAAAATCTGACAAACCAAGTACAAAAAAATAACGAACTTTTGAAAATTATAACAAATCGTTGCAAATTGGTATTATTGTGACATTTACTGTTTGTTTTGTACACCTATACTTCAATTAGGAAATCAAGTTTTAAGTATAGGTCTGAACGTGCAAAACAAATCGAGAGTGTTGCCAATTATTTTTGATCGTAAAAATGATCAACTTTAATAATCGAATTCACATTTGCCCTTTTCTCCCAAACTTTCTTTGATGATTTTGCCTGACTTTCTGCTTCCAAAGCAACTTGCCGCCAAACTGGAATTCCCCTTCAACACACGTTAACCCAACGGTACCTGGCCAGCACTGAATGCTCTGCTGTGTCGCTTATTGGCGACACCAGGACCCTCCCGCAGACGACCGGCATGAGGAGTAGGAGAGCCAGGGGCCGGAGGAAAGAACCACGGTGAACGAGAATGCGATGTCGAGTCCATGACTGTCGACGAAGTAGACAACACAATATCTGGACGGTGTACTTCCTCGTTAACTTGTAGACGACACGTCGCAACGTGTAGATGCCTTGGCATTATTTGATGGTAAAATGAAAAATCCGCGCAAACTTCATGTATGACGACATTTGGAATTCTTTCTATATGAAGGTCAATTTAACGAGGTGACGAAAGATTCGAAAAACATTTCCCAATTATGTTGCAAATCGTGCGACGCAAATCTTTTAACAATGTCGAATCTATTTTTTGCCAGGAATTATGACTACATTATAAAGATTTGGGCAAACTGCCACTACTTAATTTACGCGTGAGACCTGGTAATCTTGTAGAAAAAACAAATGTTGCACAATGATTATTTCTGTGATATACTTTGAGGGGAAAACACGCACATATGCATGATATACATGTACATTGGAAATTATCATTTAGGCTGTTCACTTACGTAATCTGTGGTGACAATATCATAAACGAGAGAATCATTTTAAATGCAATGTTACACTCCTTAGAGAGCTCCTCTTTTGAATGTATTATTTCGCTCCGCTCCATTTTGTGCAAGACTGGGCCCACTTGCACTTAAGCCTGACATATCCAGTGCTGTCTTTGCCGGCGATGTCCGGAGATGTCAGAGAAGACGATTTTGCTTTTTACGAAACTACGATATCTCCATGTACAATCATAATTGAGAGTAAACTAGTTTTTGTCATAACGACTATGACAACTGACAGCATTTAGTAACATGTAAATCCAGCGTACATTGAAATTACGGACAAATATTTCACTGAAATTACGAGAAACCGATTTTTATCAACATAAGGCATTACTAAATTGCAAAAACACATATAGGCCTATTATAACTCATAAATATCAATTGCATATAGATAGCACATAATAATAAATAACGACGCTGCATAGATACCGTACAAACACTCATTAATTTTGCAACGCCATTCCCTAAAACAGTTTATCTCCGATCCGTTTTTTGGTCCATATGTATGTTTTTATTTTTTGGTTCCTGTGTGTTTTATTTTAGTATCACGTAAGAAAGTGCGAAAATGCTTTTTGAAGTTGTATAATACACAATGTTTTGTTTAATAACAGACGCCGATTACAGTGATTTCTAACCATTTTATAACAATGTCAAACAAATTAAAGAAATCTTTTACCGATATTTCAGAGATGTATGAGACTAAATTAAAATTAAAATACATGTTTCAATGCATAATTTAACGATTTCTGTTATTGTAAAATCATTAATTCTACCGGTTATGTTTAACAATTTTTGGATTCTTCAAACGGCATGTGTACAGTGTAACTGTAGATGGCGTCTGATTTATGGCGGCTCCGGAGTCGTCATAACGTTTGTCCATGAAGTTAGCATGTCATGGTTTCGTGAAAGGCATTATGACTTAACCCTGGAGTTGTCCGCGGAGTTAGGATGTCAGGCTTTCGTGCAAGCGGCCCCTGGTTGATACATTTTGTTCAATTATTATTAGACAAAGTAGCCTTGATTTGAGAGCAGATATTGGTCGTGAAGAAAACACGGCGTGGTCAATACTTGTTCAGGAGTAGAGGGGACATGGTCGGTGGGGGGGGGGGGATTTTCATACTACCTCTGCCGTTACACACATTATTCAATTTTGTTCATGCAAGCACCAGTGGCAAGGGAGAAATGTTTCCCAAGACCCTCCTGCGTGGGTGACTTCACGGCTGTGGCTATTGTCATCATATACTGGAGAAGCAAATACATGAATGTTGGGCATTTGCATGATAATAGACACTCCTGTTTTCCATCGGATCGGAATGCATTTTGTACGGGGATATCTTTTAATACTCCGTAAACTTGTTTCCGAATCCCTGAGTAGGAGGAGGAGGGGGGTTTGAGATTTCTGCTCACTGGAAAGACAGATAATTTGCCAACAATAAACAATTTCCCCTTTCATCCAACACCAATCCTGAGGCGTTGATGCGTGTCGTCTTTCATTTCTATCGTCACATGCTACTTCTCTGATAAAATTATGCAATATCGTGAGACAAAATGGATTATGTTGGGAGGTGGAAGGAGACTTAAGTTCACATAAGATACCTTGCAGAAGCTTTCAGATCGACACGTTTCTTTACTATATCGCTGCAAAACTGCTACTATTTGCCCGGTCGTGATAGGCCGGTTTACTAATGTATTCAAATTTATGGACATTTCTTTCTTGGGACCTGATAATGACGTATTGCGCCCAACCTGTTTCTGATGAATACATTGCAATCCCTGGGATCCACCTTGCATATATTTAATTCTTGCTACGTCGTACAAGCCGCGGGCAGGCTCTCACGTAGTTAGGAACAACCTTTGTTAGAATGGTATGCATAAATTTGAATACGTTAGCAAACCAGTCATAGCCGTGGTATGGTACATACTTTTGGCGGGCTTTTGGAGCCGTTGTTGTTTTGTGCTCACGGTGTCTTTAATACTCTCCACTTAACTACCTCAGATTTTCAGAAGGCGTCGTGCAAGTACTGCAAAAAAAAACAAACCTCTAGAGCAGCGTTGAATCTGCAGTTTCATCTCGTCTGTTCAAAGTATATTTCAATCCAATTTCTGAGGCTTCGACGGCGCTTTAAATCTGAACTGAAAACTAGCCATAGAAGAAAAGGCCGAGCTAGAAATCATGGGAGAAAAGCTGGACGATTCCCACAACACTTCGACCGAGGACAAAGATGTCTCCGACGTACTGGGTGGGGCTGCCGTTCCTCAACAAAATGGCGACCCGAACGGCGACAGAAGAATCATGACACCCCATCATCAGCTGAAAAAAGAAAGCTTACTCGTCAGGTTGCTAAAGGTGGTGTTTTACGTTCCGATGAAAATCTTGTCTCTGTTTGGTTTCACATTTGGTGAGACGCGTCTCAAGCTTTCAGGATATGGTAAGAAATTGTTTTTCACCTTATTTGATGTAGTAACTTAGTCATAATATTACGGGTAATATCACACTTCTGACCAAGCAAACATGATGGGCAAAGACAAACCGTCAAATTTTGCAAACCCGTTTTTAAGCACTACATACAGTGTAATTATACATTATTACGTTGGGAACATGAGATCATGTCGTCAGAAAGGACGACAAATTACAAGTGGTGATTGGAAACGGAAGTATAGCATGTTTTGTTCTATACTACCCTATAGTTCTCCGGCCAATCAGGTGGGTATAGTTTTGTCTGGAAAACTGGGCAATTGAAAACATTTTGTATCAAAATGTCATGGGTCAGCGAACTTTGCACAAATCTGCATTTTCCATAACTTGCGATAGTGAAAAAATCTAGCACTTGGTCGAACCTTGAACCTTGAACCTTGAAGTAGTAATCTCTGAAGCAGCTTTACCAAGCTAAACTGGGACATTTCTGCATAGTAATAAAAAATTGTCAAAGGTCAATGGGTAAGTTTGATAAATGAGTTGATTCAAGCCCTTTCTCCGTCATAGGTCGAAGAAAATACTGTCTATTGCAAGTTGCAAAAAATACCATGTCGGTGTTTTTTCGGGATTTTTAAATTAAATAGGATAATGCCTAAGAAATTGTACAAATTCGATAGAATTCAAGGTCAAAGGTCACGCTGACGCATAACTAAAATGCGAGGTGACAACGGACAAAGATTCGACGAGAGGGCGAAAACATACTCAATCGACTGGGACACAGATGGCGCTATTACATTGACAAATATATTTTATTACGAGTCAAAATTATGAATTTTGTGAAATCGGACGAAGTATAAAATGAACCCGAAAATGAATACAAAACTTATGACGAGAGATGGCGCCAATAGTTAATGATGACTGATCGCCAAATAAAACCAACAACAATAACAACAACCGTTGAAAGAGTTTGGCCAACTTGGTTTCAAGCACACATGGGGACAACTCTATACTTTTGGCACAAAGTAATGGGTGGTCGTTTTTATGCAGTTGTGGCACAATAATGTGCTCTGAATTCATTACTACTGACTTAATTACTACGGTAATTACATAAATAATAATACACTTTCAATTGTTTAAACATATTCTAATGCACATTGAAAAATCATAACAAATCATTTGAATGTTTTACTTTAGTACCACCCACCAAAACTCCCAGCTCCACCTGGGTGAGGCCTGGTGGCCTCCAACCGCCCCGTTCACCGACAATTTGAGGGGCACGCCCAGTCGGCAGGTTACTCACAGGAGCTCTAGTGCGAGGCCACCAGGCCCCACACAGTTAGCCAATGGGGAAAAAAGTCAAAGAAAATGTCATTGTAGACTATCTGTTTAGAACAATATTTCAGTATTTTTTTTTCTAAAGAAAAGTGGATTTCATAGCACATGCTTGTGCCGCGACTGCATAAAAATGGCCACCCATTATACTTTGTGCACAAAGGTATTGAGTTGTCCACATGTGTGGCTCCATCTACGCCTCTGGACAAAACTGGAGTCCCTTTGTACAAGAGTTTCGACAACCCATGATTTAAACGCCATTTTGTGTCCACCATTATGTAACATGTCAATTCAATTCCGATGAGTACCTAAGTATTCTAAATAGAATTTGAACGCCATGTTTTCAGAAAAAAATATTACGACCATGTTGTAACTCTTTCTATAAACGAACTCTAGACATAAATTCTCATGGATTTATTTTTTTTTTCAGCGGCGATAGACAAGAGTCCATTACGAGCACCTTCGACGTCACCACAAAAACGGAAACGAGACGAGGGAAGTATATCGACCGACGAGGAAATAGACGACGAGGTCGCCCTCAAACTCCTCCAAGATGACGCCGACTACAACTCACAAGAAGACGAGGATTACAAGGTGAGATCAATTCACTTTTCAAAAATGACACTTGGAATCATATCCCCAATTACTCCTCACAGGGGGTGGCGCCGGGGGGGGGGGGGAGGTGTTACAAAGACATGAGGTTCGCAGTGTAATTCACGAAATTTGGGTCTTCGTCATTTTGCTCATGTTTCATTGCAATGTAAAACTCGATAATTGAAAATTCGAGGATTGAAAATTGTATAGGATTTATTATTTTTATGTTTAATGGTTATGCAATTATGTTCTTTAGATACACCTATATGATCACTGAATACCCTGATAATTGCTCGCTCCGAAACTTTCCAATTTGTTTTTTATAAATTACTCAAAATGTAAAATCTCCGGGTGAGGGGGGGGGGGACCCCGATATTTCCCACAGGTGATGTACATACCGCTAGATGCCCTCCTTTACGTTAAGCATCATAATTTGTCACTATAGACAATTTCCCGTGGTCATAATATTGGTTTCTGAAGTCTCGGGTGACAGTAGAATGCCTTATGACAGATTGACCAAAAATTTGTCTGATCGACCAATCTTGTATGTGTTGTGAATTTTTCAATTTGTCATAATTATTTGTGGGGAGTTATGTTCCCCCATTATTTTAGCGGGAGGGGGGGGGGCGAACTGCCCCAGGATCAACGCCCCTGCCACCTGGTCGTACTTTCGTACAATAATCTATCCGTATCTTTAATTTATTCACAAAAGCTGAAATTATTCCATATTAACATAACATTTTAAAACGTCATATTGGTTCAGTTTTACCATTTAGGGTATAGATGAAACATACTTCAAAATTAGGCACATTCACCACCACATTAGAATTCGTTTAAGTGTTCCGTGATTTGGAAATAATCAAGAACGATTATAAGTCGTCCCTATTGTACGCATAGAGAAGGAACATTCGTTTTGTCTAGCGCAGATCTGTGCTGTTTTAATCGATGATTTTAAACAGAATTTCAATTACAAAATATCGCCAGCATCTGTGACGTTTTGCCAAATAATCATCCATCCTCCCCTCCCAATCATTGCAAATGAAGAAAATGTACTGATATAAGGAAACATGAACAATGATGTAAAAATATATTAAAATCTTGCATCAGAGAAGATGTTCCTTTCATGACTTTAACTATA
>JZLH01S0013907.1:67696-95236 GCA_001188425.1 Eucidaris tribuloides
CATGTCATGAATTCACTATACTACTCACTCATTCCTCCCTTCCAATCTGGGGGGAGATAGTATTTAGAATCGGTAATTTGCTCTAAATATTTGTCAAATTTTCTTGATTTTTATAGAATATATTCTTTATAGTTTGAAGATCCGTTTGATGTTGCTTAATTTTCGATGGGAAACATTAGTCTCTGTATATCACGAGGCGAGATGGTGAAGTTACTAATGGTTTCGTTTCAATTAGTTGTTGGCATGGAGTGTGATTGGTACTATTCTGCTCAATTTTGAGAAGTGTGTTGGCGATGTATTCCTTTAGTTTTGTATAACGCTCTTTTGTTTTTGTTTATCATTTTTTTTTTGAAATTAGTGAATTCGTTGGCTTCAGCTTTACATGTACTAATTGCGTTTTTATATTTGTTGTCAAATGAGTCCAAGGAGACTACCTGAAATATAACATGGTTATATACTAATTTGAACATAGATGTATTAAATTTATTTTTTATAGGGCAAGTGTTCACGAGAATGTATCTTTAACATTGTATTTAGATATCATTAGATATCGAACTGTGTTGTAGCGTCATGCTCGGGTGTTATGATTTCATATGTTCATCGTTTAAACATAAAATTTCGTTGACTAATGGGGATTTTAGAACGTGGCATGCGTCAAAATCACAGCGCTATACATAATCATTTATAGATAGATAGCAACAAATTGATATTAGTCAGAATGTATAATCGAATTGCCTTAGAAGATTATAGGTATGATTTACAGGAATAATTCTTCGCACATGCAATACTTCGTTTTGAAAAACCAAAAGTATTGTTGATCTTGTGCTGTTAATGTAATTTTTATCTCTCATCTTCATATTCAGGTTATTAATATGACGTAGTCTACGGGAATGATAAGAACATCGGAAATTCTGTCATAGACATTCAATAAGTATTGTATCGCAATATCGCAGTGTTTATAAAATTATTCAGCATCAACGTAGTATCAGCTTCGTAAAGCCATTTCATATTCGAGGCACGGTATGGTAGCGTGTGTACGGGACTATGGTAGGTCCCGCCCAAAAAATCAGTGCAGAAGGCTGAGTCATCTCACCGGTATCTACTAAAATACTTGTTATTTGTATTATTTTAATAGAGTCAATAATACGGTGGAATCTATGTAATCATTGTATTCTCTTCTACCTTTAAATCATGCGCTAGCAAAATATAATTTTAAACTGGACAATTTTTGTCAAGTATAATTATTCTGTGCATTACTGAAGCCGCTATTTGAAAGTTGTGATGGCGTATGAATGTATATATGTTGTGATTCAGTGTTCTTTGCAATGTGGTTTTATTATGCGTAAAATATACTTCGCGGAATTTTCGACACTCGTAGGTGTTGAACATGAAACTCACGAGTCATTTAACGACATCGCGCGCCAGAAAGCTCCACATGATTTTGAGTACTCTAGTTTATGGTTGAATATGTCAATTATTTTTAGGTATATGTGTTTAATATATCTGAATCATTATTTCATTATAAATCGACGTAATGATTTAATCTAATTTTTGTCTTTCAAAAATTACATTATCTTATAGCAGTATGATTTTTAAGCGCACCTTTGCATTTTTGAAAGCAGTAATTGTTTATTTGTGTTGGAGAAGTAGATTCTAATTGATAGAAATCTGTCTAAAGGAGAAAGAGTTCCGTTATTGTTCGATGTCATAGCCTCGATTTATTCCCACAACCCCACCAGGGGTTCATTTTTTTACTCTAAAACAAATACAATTCATTTGAGATGACCAGTGTTGTTCTTAATTGACATCATAGTGATAATGATCAGATTTAGTAAATGTTTGCCTACAACATAGGATACAACATAAAACTTAAAATTGGTGAATCTGCCAATCGAGAATTTTAAAAAAATTGATATTTGGTTAGAAATTTTGTTATTTTGACTAGTTATTGAGTAATAAGTGTAAATTCCCGTTGATCGTATCTAGTCTAATATAACAGAATTTGGTCATTTTTTACTAAAATGTGTCAATTTTTACGAAGAATAATGTTGGTTCATGTTAAATGAATTGAATTCTGGTAATTAGATGATAGATTTCGTGTTGGTTCTTTATATGGACTGTAGGGATTGAGTTAAATAACGCTCTAAAAAAAGTTCCGTGGTTCTCCGAGATTGGTGTTTGAAACTAACATTACAGACTGATTAGAATGAAGTTGCTGATGAGAAAAACACATTGTTCTCCTCAATTTTTATTACGGCATTATTGAGTTGTACTCCATTTTCGTAGAAGAAGGAATGCAACGTAATAGCGATTGTCACAGGCAAAACATTACTCGCTAGATCGGTCTTTAAGCTATGTATTAATAATTTATATTATGAAGGCGTGGCGCTCTATTTCACATCAGAATGTACAGGTTGTTTTTTTTTTTTTTTTTGAATGACTTTAATTAACTAAACCGCAGTCCTCAATTATTTTATATCAATAATTGCGCTTAAATGCCTCATCGTGGTTCCTACTTCAGTTTTCAATATATTCGGTTTAAGAAGCATTGTGACTGCATAGGTTTGTCAGACACTCGCAAAGTTTGGCGCACGAGGATATGACGGATGATTATTCCGCCACGTAATTTTATGTTTTTTCACAGTGAATGATCCGTAGTTCGTACACTGATAAAGAGTACTTGGTCACGACATTATAATACCGTCAACGCGAGATTTGTATTAGGAGAACAAACCCGATTTTACGGATTTAGAATATTTAGTAATATCATTAAGGATTTGTAAAATACCACTGATGGGATTTATGAAAATCACGATAATGGCGTTTGCCCGTACAGTCGCATTTAGGGTCTATTTAAATTGACGAGAATTCTAGTCATTTTGACGAAATGGTTTTACGTGGCCCGTGTGGATCGAATAATCTGTCAATATCTGATTAGATTGTTATTTAGATCGTTCTTTTTATAATAGTTTTAGCAATATTCAATTTAAATAATTCCGAGTACATCGGTCACAAACGAAAAGAGTTCTCAGTTTAAGGTTATAACTTAAGTATATTAATCATTCTTTAGGTTGCGCATACTTTATGGTAATGCGACGAAAAGAAGTTCTTTCTCCCATCCTATTCGAAGTAGGGTTTAGGCAGGGTGATGAAGATCAGCTCGACACAGCCATGCAGGGCTTGAAATTCCAGCATACATTCAACGAGCTCACTTGTTAAAGAAGATCTTAGCGAATTTGGTCAAACAAAATTTGCTTTAATTTGCTATAAATTTTAGGATGTGTATTGACATTTGTATGTTGGTTATATTTACGAATCATTTTATTAATAGCACAATCTCATGAAGTTTAATTTAAATGTAATTGTTAACTTTATGTAAGTATCTTAAACGTAATGTTTCAGTATGGTAATTTGGTGTAAACTTTAAGATTGAGAGTTTTTTTCAATGACCCCTCCTCGAATTTGTAATTTACGGCATGTTTCGCCATTGATGTTATACAATGTTTATTAAATCATCGCGAAGCTTTATACATGTCATTAACGTGCTAATTAACATAATATTTTTCCAGAAATAAAAACCGAACATTTGTTAATAGTGAGATAGGTTACAGTTGATAGACCAAATACGCGATAGATGAGGACTAACAGCGTAGAATGCGTGTTTAAAAACAACTGAGTAAGGGAAGGTTGTTTTAATCGTGCAATTTGGTTTAGAATGAAAGGAAGAGAGGGAGAATTTAGGTGCTTAATTAAAGTAAACATTAAAGCGTTTACTGCGTGCTTTTAAGGCCTACATTCCTGATGTGTATGCAAGAGTGGTTTGGAGGGTCGTTAGCGACACCCCCGCCCGTCCCCCAAAAAAATAAAAAGTAAAAGTCCACATATTTTCCACAAGATTTTTTCAGAAGCCTCTTTCACGATGAGTAAATGAAAATCATTTATCATTAATATTTTAATACATCTTGCTGTCGATTTATTGTGAAAGGTCAAAAAATCATCAGACTCGTTGAGCAAAAAAATGATGTTATTTCATCGTGAAAAGGTCAAGAAATATAATCACGACCACCCAGTAAAAAAACAAAAACAATCCTGTAACCCTGACATTTGCGATCTTTAATCCATCAGATAAGCGTCCGTCATCGATAGCCATATTATAAAATTCTGGGTCAGAGTCTAATCCATGTTTAGTGGATTATTTGCCTATTCATACTTGAGATTATTAAGTAGAATATCATAAAGAGAAACTTTTTCCAATGATACCTCATTTGCATCACTGGTTCATGCATGAAGGAGTACATTTCTCTTGAAGAAACAATATCTATCAACTCTTTTGGGCCATTTTTGGTAAATGAGGAAAGATTAATGACTGGGTTATACTAGGTGTTAAAAATAATATTTGTTAATTGAAATTAATAACACAAAAACTGCACAACAGATTTATACTGCAGTGAGTTATAGTTAAGCATAATAGTTGACATTGTTGTTTTGGGCGGTTTGAAGACGATTAATCATGCATTTTATGTAATTCATGCTCTTTTTTTAAGTAGGGTTCAGAATTTTGGCGTCATATCATTATTCCCTTGTACAAAATTGAAACTGTACAGAAATCGAGATGGTGTGTGTGAGGGTGTGGGTTTAGTCCCACAAATAGCTTAGACAATTGCTATAATAGTGAAGAAGTGTAGGAGCAGGCTACTTACTATGATGAAAGCATTTATCTAGCCGGCTGTAGTGAGAGATTGGCAATACAATGGTTCCTACGTGCGCTGTTCACCTGCGCCATTGTCTATTGTGTGGGGACTAACACACACTCTCACACACACCATTTGATTTCTGTACAGTTTCAATTTTGGTAGGGGCAGGGGGTTGGATATTTGGCAAAATCTGAACCTAACTTTTGAAGCAAGCATGATTACATTAAACTGATTATTGGTATCATATTCAAACCACCTCCAAAAAAAATAATTCATCTATTCTGGTGTAACTATACTCATGCCAGTTATAATCTGTTGTACAGTGTTTGTGGTTATTAATTTCTCAAATTAATAAAATATTATTTTTAACCAGCTAGTATTTAAAGGATGAGAGGTAGTCTCAAATTATATACGGTTTTGGTCATGCATTCATGAAAAAATGTTTAATTGATTGGCCTACCATGATTGTGTAGCATTTTTTTATTATACGGTCTGCAAAGCAGGTTTAAGCTTTGGTATTGGTAGTGAGTTAAAATGTTCATTGGGAGAAAGCTTTAAATTTGCACACACACACAACGAATATCTTAACATCGTGTTGCGATATAATCCTCAACTTTGGACATTTTACATGATTGACAACGCTATAAGGGTAAGATTTTTTTAAAAGGGTTCGGTCGAGTTTGTGTAATGAGCGCTCTAAGGGCACACATTGTCTAATAAGTTAGAGGAAGACTTATTAAGTTGGGAAATCCTAAAAAGTTGTAGGATTAGAAAAACATTGTATGTCACCTAGAGCCTTTAGCGTGTAAGGAAAAGGTGATATTGATGCAAGGTTGTCATACTGGCGATAATTTTAGTACTATATGTAAACTTGCTGAGAAAAGTGGAATAATAATTGATACTGATTTGTTTAAATTCTAGTGTCATATCTTTGATTTGATACTTTAATGGCACAACCACATACAATGCGTGAGGTGACGATAATTTCCTACGCTGCAGCAGTGGGCGATGCAGAGGGGGACGCTAAAATATTTCAAAATTCAGCATGATGGTTTGTCGAGTGTAATAATTCTTGTAATTTAGTCTTTTGACATCGCCCCTCCAGACTTTCGACGTCCCTAACATTTACCTGGCACGCCCCTGCTGCAAGGTCCATTTCACCAAAATTGAGATACGAGGTTTTGTCATCAGATGTGTGTGGGATAGAATCTGATTTTTTGTGAGCGAAAAAGGGGGAACCATAGTCGTACAGCTGGATTCGGATTTTAGGAAGGGTGTTCTGGACTGGTCAATATGAGGAGAAACAATAGCAGTTTAGACTCGAACACTGTTTAGCACTAATCGTTTGTATTGTTTTATTTTGTTTGTTTTTTGGTTTGTTTGTTTTGTTTTGTTTGTTTGTTGTTGTTTTTTTTGGGGGTGGGGGTCTACGAACACGAGGAAACCACATGATTGCGTCGTTGATCAACACACATAACTAGGCAGATGTTAAACCCTACCAAACTATTGTATAAATTTATACTGTGGCATTACAATGCTGTCATATGAAGCGAATAGAATTTTAACGCCAGACACAGAATATTGTTTAACATGTGTAGTTTTGTTTGTTGACATAGAATACGAGGGAAGTTCGATTGTTTTCTTTTTGTGTTGTTGGGTTGGGTGGGGGTTTGAGGATGATGTAATTTGCCATGAGTTTCCATATGTCTACGAGGTAATTCGGGGAGATCACGTGGTCCCCTAACCCCCCCCATGGGGGATTGAAATCAGCTCTTTTCTTTAATTCTTCAAGGATGTTCTATTGCCATCACTGCAGTAATGGAAATTATTTTTGGCGGAAACATTGAAATTACCCCCGTAAACAAGAGTCAGCAAATATTTTGGTTCAGAGTCTCGCTTTAACTGATGGTGTTAATTCCACTGTCAGCATAAACGTTTCAAAATGCTTCCGTCTACTATAAGGTAGGCATTTCATTAAAACGGAATAAATGATAAGGCAATTTTTACCTTTTTCTGCTAGATTATCATCTCAAGTTGATTTTAATGTGCTGCAGATAGTTTGGTTACGCGATAAGCTAATTATACCAGAAATTGCCAACTTTTTGGGCTACAGAGCAAAATTTTTATACCGTGAGAATTAATTTTTGAAATCCAAAATATAGCGTGACAATTATATGTGAGTTTATTATCTGCGTGGTTGTGTGTGTGTGTGTGTGTGTGTGTGTGTGTGTGTGTGTGATGTGTGTGTGTGTGTGTGTGTGTGTGTGTGTGTGTGTGTGTGTGTGTGTGATGGTGTGTGATGTGTGTGTGATGTGTGCAATGTGTGGTGTGTGTGTGTGTGTGTGTGTGTGTGTGTGTGTGTGTGTACATAGATGTGCATGTGTGTTACTTGTGCTAGGACAGTTTTCATCGAATAAATATGATAGTGATGAATTCATTACGATCCAACATCCATGTACGCTGCCATAAGGTAATATTGTAAGTGCATTGTCCTGGGTTTTTTAACACTGCAACATTTGTTTTTCCCATTTCATGAATTATAAATGTATACGGATTAATTGGCGTACGGACGTAGGTGGTGGTAATGTCGCTATTATTGACCATGATGATCATGTTTCCCAAACACAATCAAATATGATACCTATTGTACACGTAAGTATATGACATTCGTGAGATTGAGATGATGAATGTATGGATTGGTGTTTTCATAAGAATTTCACTCTGGTAATCGATGAAGTTGCAAACAACTGAATTATGTCATGTTGAATTTATATTCATTGCGGCTTTTTTTACTGTCACAATGTTACCACTCTTTGACTTTTCATAGAAATCCAGACAAACAAAATTAAACATAAAGGTTTACGATCGTTTAGTGTATACACCATTCACTAATAAGTTAGTCACAAGTGTTCAAGTTAAAGAAGTTCTTCAATTAAAAACATTGTATATTACGGTAGGACTATTTGTTTTATCTCAGTAAGGGACAGGGCGCTTTAGTTAGTTTATGAAAGCTGATTGTGACTCCATTTCTTTATCCATGAGTATAATACGAGTTTGGTTAGGACAAGCATGAATGCGTTAAGTTATTGCATTGGTATTTATGTCGTTTTTCCTTTAAATAGTATAAAAAGTTGTTGAATACATACCATGTTCAAGAGTAACACAGAAAAAAAAAAATACTCGTCTTTTTATATAATTCAATTTATTCAGATTATCACTCTAACAGACTAAAATCAAAATCATTTTTCATATAAATTACTTTGGTTTGATGAAACGTATAACCAAAAAATACGCTTTGTGAATTCTAGGCTACTTACAGACATAACTAATATTTTTTCTCAAACCTCTGAAATAACATTAAAAACATGAGAAAAAATTATATAACCAAGAAAACATTTTTTTTTTGAAGTTGCAGGTAATTTTTAAGCAATATAACAGTTCATGTTCATAACGATACACTACAATATATTCTTATTCCATATACATGGACTTTTTGATAGTGCTTTCACGAACAGCACAGAATAGCATGGCATTGCACAATAAAAGAAAGAGATATTTGATCCAAGATTGATACGTACAATATTATCACAACAATCATTATATACGTGTAATTTTTTCACCCATAAACGTCCATATTATTATGCAATAGCTTATCATATAGGGGATGAACGTTCACTGATTTTGGTTTGACAACACTGCTTAGTCATTGGATTCACTTAAGATTTGTATTATTGTATATACGCCAAACAAAACATCACCAGATAGTACCATGTTTTCATTGGCGCGAGTGGGATATACGAGTTTTCGTGTTGCAACGTTAACGGAGCGCTTGTTTCAAAACGTATTATGTTATGTATGTCGTTGTCAACTTCATTTGGGTGTATGTTTTGGCTATTAAAATCCATTGAAGCTAAATCGTTTCGATATGTTTATTATTTGTTTCAATCAGAAAAAACATTGAATAATATTCGCCAATCGAAAGATGATTCGGTTTTCCGAAAGCGAAAAGTATCGGCCAAGATTTATCATCACACCGTAGCGGGCGATCATTCAGGTTTATGCGAAGCTATCGACGCGCCTTTGGTGCACCGTGGATTGTCAGTTTTGATATCAATCTCCTGAAAATTAAGGCATAATAAATAGATCAAATCACTGCTGGCAGGATGGGATGCATACTGGTAAATACTTTTGCATTATAGAGGAAAAGAAAAATCGACATATATATAAATATACAAGCGTGGCCGCAAAAGAATGCTACAAGATGCAATCGTTAATTTCTTCAAGTCATTCAAATATGTCATTGGTGATTATTCCATGGGTTTTAGAGCATTTTTTTTCCAACAACTGGATACCATGATCGTTATTTTGATAGCAGGTTGTTTGGATCTTAGGGCTTATTTTTCTGAGGCAATGAATTTCCTAATTTGCATATTTTTTAACCTCCTGCGATCATAGAACAACCGACTTTCCTCACGTTACGGTATCCATAGAATTAGGTATTGGCGAAACAAAGGACTGGGAATGCCCTCGCTTTGCCAAAGAGCGATGGAGACTGCATATCATTGTCATCGCGGTTTGTCTGGTATGGCACTCTAGACGCGAGAACATTGTGTTGGATGATCGCCGCTGATGAAATTGGCAATTTGGGAAATGACTTGCCTCGAAAAATGCACAGGAGAAAGAATGATCAAAAATTCATGATCATGGTATCATATTGTTGAAAAAGAATGTTTTACTCGTGAAAAAAGAATCAATCACATATTGCCCAGATGATGTTGAAGAATTTGATGACTCCGCACTTTCAAATCTTGGAGTCTTTATGTTTCAGCTCAGTCATGGTGATTCCTCTCCGCCTGTCCATCCATGTTTGTTTAATACCACGATCCATTCTTTTATACGAGACACTCCTGAATGTTTTATTACCCACGTACACGTAGTCTTCTCCATTAACACATTTTATTTAACTGGTCCCAAATACTGGAATGAATTAATCTAGTCTAAAGGAAAATAATTACTCTCAGCACGGGTCGTTTAATACGAAATAAGATTAACTTTAGCTTAGACGGCTACAATAATAAGTCATAATGTAATTGACTTATTGTGGTGTGTGTTGTGTGTGTGTGTGTGTGTGTGTTGTGTGTGTGTGTGTGTGTGTGTGTGGTGTGTGTGTGTGTGTGTGATGTGTGTGTGCAGGTGCGTGCTGCGTGCGTGCGTAGCGTGGTGGTTTGTGTTTGTGTGTGTTGCGTGTGTGCGGTGAGTGTGTTGTGGCGTGAGTGTGTGCGGTGTTGTGCGTTCGTGGTGTGTTGCGTGTGCTTCAGTGTAATCTGGCGTGTGTGATGGGTGGTGCGTGCTTGTGTGTGGTTGTGTGTGTTAGCAGCGTGTGTGTGCGGTGTGTGTGGCGCGTCATTAACGACTATGATTGTGTGTATAAGAGGAATGTGTCACGTAATAGTCAGCAGGCTGGGAAACAACGGGGAACTTATTTGCTACCGACTTTAGACAGAACTTTAACAAGACGTTTTTATTATATTTGTTTTCTATATCAGTTCTTATTGTACGTCAGACACTTTTGAATGACGATAAACATTATTAGTTTTGATTACTGTTTTGTTTTCTCTATTATTTCTTTCTCTTAGTTTATTATGCTTTCACTGCAATCTTACTGTTCGCTTGTGCTTTAATCGCGTCTTCTAGATTCAATTTACGCTTGATATATTTATAACAAATTTAAAATAAAATTCACCGTTAGATATTACATTACGTAGGGGGTCTACAAGTTGTACAAGCTAGCTTTCTTAAGTAGGCCTCCTCGTATTCAATTTATAATAGTTTGGTGGTTGTATATATAATTCTATTATAATTTAAATGAATATAATATGTGGACGGTTCACATGTTCTAAGTATTATTTATATCATTCTAATTTATATTTGTAATGTATACTCATGTATTCTGTGAATCGAAATAAACAATCAACAATCAACATCAAGATCAAATCAAATTAGCGATCGCAGTTGTAAGCATTTTTCTGGGCCACCCTTATAGTGACGGGAGCAATTACGAACAGAAATGGGAAAATGTGAGACAATCTGACATTTCATTCAAGAGTCATTCATTTTTAAGTTGTATTCCATCTTTGTTATGATGTTTAATTTAATGAGAGCATCAAGCGTTTGTAACATTAACCTGTAGTTGGGGTCCTGTGATATTTTACATTTTAAATACATTTCTCCAAAAAAGGAGATTTTCAGAGCGAGGGAGCCATTTTCAGGGATTGAATAGATCATATAATGTGTATCTAACATATATTGCAAAGAATTCCAGTTTTAAAAAGTATTTACCAATTATACTTGGATTTAAAGGGGACTTTTACGACAAACACTGTTCTAAGATATTATTATGTTCAATTGGTGTTATAAACCAGTATTCAGTTAAAAGATTGTCACTTCTTTTAAATGTCCGATTCTTTTTTGTTTCAGAAAAACCCGTCAATTGGGCCTAACATGGCCCACTTGAATTACAAAGAAGAGTGCATTTTCTAATGAAACACATGAATAGTTATATGTTGCGTCAAACAAGAAAGGATTGACTTGAGCATCAAAACAATGGTGATTGAGTGAATTTAAGCAAAACTTTCTTGTTATTTATGTAGGAATAATTAGTTTTTTTTTTTTTTTTTTTTTTTGGTGGGGGGGGTTATCATTTACCAAGAAATCAGTTGCTATTGAATGTCTGGGTCAAATGCGTGCAAAGGAAGTTTGAACCAATTTTGAGATAATACAATTATACCATGATGAATCATTGTCAAATACAGTTACGGACATTTGGAAACACAGGCCGAGTGGCACTTTAAAGGTTAAAGGCGCAAGTTTAGTTTTGGCGATTTTTTTTAATTTGAAAGCTTTATGCCCAAAGTAATAAACCATAAGATTCTGATATTTCTTTTTTTATTAATTAATGAAAAATCTCGTGGGGGCGGGGCACAAAATTTTCGACTATATTTAGCAGTATAACACCAAAGCGTTATAGGTTAGTTAAGGTAATTGAAATTAATACCTCAGCTGAAAGGTGAGATCTGATCTTTCTGATGAGGTATAATTAGATTACCTTAAACCGGTTATTAACGCTTGGATGCTATACTGGTAAGTATAGGAAAATTTCGGGTTCCCCGCCCGCCTCAGAGATTTTTCAATAATTAATTTAAACAAATGGAAAGACATTAGATCTGTGTATTGTGTTGATATGACTTTGAGCATAAAGTTTTCAAATATTAGTTGGGCATAAAGCTTTCAAATAAAAAATCGCAACTATCTTGGTGGCTTTAAGTTAACTTCTCTCGCTGTCCTTCTTGGTTGGCCACTTTCTCTCGCTTCGGTTTCTCAGTTTGGAGGGGCGGGGCTCTGTCAGCATCTCGACATTCAGCTTGGATGTTCGGCTTCTCTCCGCTTCTTCCTCGCGTACTCTTCGCTGCAAGAACTCTCTTCCCTGGCTGAAGATGAGCCAAGACAATGGTAAAAGACAAACTCACGAATGTCAATAATCACCTTAGATAAGAATATGATGGAATTAGTGATTTCACTTTAAAAAAATCATGTAGAGAACTTTATACGATTTGTAGAAACTATTTGCGCTACATGATCAGTCAATATTTCATTTTTCAAAGGAATAGACTCGAACGAGTGTACGACACCGTTTTTTAACTATAAGTGTTAAAAAAGGTGTCGTAACTCGTCGAGTCTATTCCTTTGAAAAAAAATGAATATATTGGCTGATCATTGGTAGCGCAAATAGTTTCTACAAAGTCGTATAAAGGTTCTCTACATGATTTTTTTAAAGTGAAATCCACTGAATTCCATCATATGTACTGTGATCTAAGGTGATTATTGACATTGTGAGTTTGTCTTTTTACCATTGTCTTGGCTCATCTTCAGCCAGGGAAGAGAGTTCTTGCAGCGAAGAGTACGCGAGGAAGAAGCGGAGAGAAGCCGAACATCCAAGCTGAATGTCGAGATGCTGACAGAGCCCCGCCCCTCCAAACTGAGAAACCGAAGCGAGAGAAAGTGGCCAACCAAGAAGGACAGCGAGAGAAGTTAACTTAAAGCCACCAAGATAGTTGCGATTTTTTATTTGAAAGCTTTATGCCCAACTAATATTTGAAAACTTTATGCTCAAAGTCATATCAACACAATACACAGATCTAATGTCTTTCCATTTGTTTAAATTAATTATTGAAAAATCTCTGAGGCGGGCGGGGAACCCGAAATTTTCCTATACTTACCAGTATAGCATCCAAGCGTTAATAACCGGTTTAAGGTAATCTAATTATACCTCATCAGAAAGATCAGATCTCACCTTTCAGCTGAGGTATAATTCAGATTACCTTAACTACACCTTATTAACGCTTTGGATGCTATACTGTAAAGTATAGTCGAAAATTTTGGGTGCCCCCCCCCCCACGAGATTTTTCATTAATTAATAAAAAAAGAAAGATATTCAGAATCTGTTATTGGTGTTATTTGACCTTTGGGCATAAAGCTTTCAAATAAAAAAAATCGCCAAAACTAAACTTGCGCTTTAACCTTTAATGTGCCACTCGCTGTGTTGTCCAAATGGTTAACTGTTTTGACAATTGATTCATCATGGTAATTAATTGTATTATCTCAAATTGGTCAAACTTCTGTTTGCAGCATTGCCCAACATTAATAGCAAACTGATTTCTTGGTAAATGATAACCCCCCCCCCGAAAAAAAAAAAAAAAACTAATTATGTCCTTACATAAATAAAAGAAAGTTTTGCTTAAATTCACTCAATCACCATTGTTTTGATGCTCAAGTCAATCTTTCTGTGTTGACTGCAACATGATTAACTATTCATTGGTGTTTTCATTTAGAAAATGCACTCTTCTCTTGTAATTCAAGTGGGCCTATGTTAGGCCCAAATTGAGCGGTTTTTCTGAAGACAAAAAAGAATCGGGACATTTTAAAAGAAGTGACATCTTTTAACTGAAATACTGGGTATAACACCAATTGAACATATTAAATCATCTTAGAAACAGTGTGGTTGTCTGTAAAAGTCCCCTTAAATCCAAGGTATAATTGGGTAAATACTTTTTAAAAATGGAATTCTTTGCAATTATATTGTTAGATACACATTATATGATCTATCAATGCCCTGAAAATTGCTCGCTCTGAAAATCTCCTTTTTTTGGAGAAATTATTTAAAATGTAAAATATCGAAGGGACCCCAACATAGGTAATGTACAAACCGCTTGATGCTCTCCTTTAATTTAAACATCATAACAAAGATGGAATCAACTTGAAAATGATGACTCTTGAATGAAATGTCCAGATTTTCTCACATTTTCGCCATTTCTGTCGTAATTGTCCCGTTCACTATACAGGGTGGCCCAGAAAGAATGCTACAACTGCGATCGCTAATTTGATTTGATTTGATTTGATTTGATTTGTTTTATTTCGTATTTCAACAGAATACATGAGTATACATTACAAAATATAATTAGAAATGATATAAAGTAATACATAAGAACGATGAAACGTTCCACATAGTGTATATTCATTTAAATTATAATAGACATTATATATACAAACCACAAGTATTATTAAATTGAAATACGAGGAGGTCCTACTAAGAGCTAGCGTTGTACAATTGTCAGACCCCCTTACGTAATTAAATCTCACTGGTTGAATTTTATTTTAAATTGTATAAAGTATATCAAGGCGTAAATTGAATCTAGAAGGACGGATAAAGCACAAGCGAAACAGAAGGATGTGCAGTGAAGACATAATAAACTAAAGAGAAAGAAATAAAGAAAAACAAAACAGTAAGTCAAAACTAATAATTATCGTCATTACAAGGTGCTTGCGTACCAATAAGGACCTGATATAGAAAACCAATATAAAAAAACGTCTTGGTTAAATGTTCTTCTTAAGTGGTAGCAGAATAAGTGTCCCGTTTGTTCCCAGCCTCTTGACATATACGTGCACATTCCTGTCTTTATACACAATGCATAGTCGTTAATGACGCGCACACACACACCACACACACGCGCTAACACACACAACACACACAAGCACGCCACGCACGAACACACGCAGATACACTAACGCACACAGCACACACCACGAACGCCACACACCGCACACACTCACGCCACACACACTCACGCACACACGCACCACACCCAACACAAACACCACGCACGCACGCCACGCACACGCACTGCACACACACAACACACACACACACACACACACACACACACACACACACACACACACCACACACACAACACACACACACACACACACAATAATGGCATTACATTATGAAGATTATTATTGTAGCCGTCTAGTAAAGTTAATCTGTATTTTCGTTTAAACGACGTGCTGAGAGTATTATTTTCCTTTAGACTAGATTAATTATTCCAGTATTTGGGACCAGTAAAGAAAATTGTGTTATGGAGAAGACGGTACGTGTACGGGGTAATTGAAAACATTAGGAGTGTCTCGTGGATAAGAATGGATCGTGGTATTGAGAACAAACATGGATGACAGGGCGGGGAGGGGATCACCATGAACTGAGCTGAAACATAAAAGGCTCAAGATTGAAAAGGTGGAGGTCATCAAATTTCTTCAACATCATCTGCAATATGTGATTGATTTTTGTTTCAGCGAGTAGAACATTCTTTTTCCAACAATATGATACCATGATCATTGATTTTTGAGTCATTCGTTTGGGTCCTGTGGCCATTTTTCCGAGGCAATGTCATTTCCCAAATTTGCCAATTTTTCATCAGCGGCGGTCATCCGAACACCGAGATGTTCTCGCGTCTCAGAGTGCCATACCAGACAAACCGCGATGACAATGGAGATGCAGCTCACATCGCCTTCCTTTGCAAAGCGAGGGCATTCCAGTCCTTTGTTTCGGCATACCTAATTCTATGGCATACCGTAACGTGAGAATATTTCGGTGTTCTGATGATCGCAGGAGGTTAAAAAATTGCAAATTTAGGAAATTGCATTGCCTCAGAAAAATAGCCCTAAGATCCAAACACCTCTATCAAAATTAACGATCATGGTATCATTTTGTTGGAAAAAAAATGCTCTAACCCATGGAATAATCACCAATGACATTATTTTGAATGACTTTGAAGAAATTAACGATTGCATCTGTAGCATTCTTTTTGGGCCACGCTGTATATTTAGATATATGTCGATTTTTCTTTTCCTCTATAAGCAAAAGTATTGACCAGTATGCATCCCATCGACTGCACAGCAGTGGATTTGATCTAGTTTTATTATGCCTTTAATTTTCAGGAGATTGATATCAAACTGACATCCACGGTAGCACCAAAGTGCGTCGATGAGCCCTTCGCCAATAAACCTGAGATGACGCCCGCTACGGTGGGTGTGATGGGATAAACTTGGCAGAGTACTCGCTTTCGGAAAACCGAATCAGTCTTGCGATTGGCGAATATTTGATTCCAATGTGTTTTTTCGTGATTGAAACAAATAATAAACGATATCGAACGATTTAGCTTCAGATGGATTTTAATAGCCAAAACAGACACCAAATGAAGATTGATCAACCGGACATACATATAAAATAATACGTTTTGGAAACAAGACGCTCCGTTAAGTTGCAACCACGAAGAACTTGGTATAGCGCCACCTCGCGCCGAATGATAAACATGGTATATCTGGTGATTGTTTTGGTTGTTGGGCCGTATGATCCAATAAAATACAAATATTAAGTGAATTCAATGACTAAGCAGTGTTGTCAAACCACAAATCAGTGAACGTTCATCCCCCTGATATTGATAAGCTACTTGATAATAATATTGGACGGTTTATGGGTGTTAAAGAAATGTACACGTGATGATAATGATTGTTGTGATAATATTGTACGAGTATATCAAATCTTGGGGTATTCAGAATATCTCTTTTCTTGGTTATTGTTGCAAATGCCATTGCTATCTGTGCTGTTGGTGGGAAAAGACTACAAAAAGTCCAATGTATATGGGAATGAAGAAGTATATTGTAGTGTATGCCGTATGAACATGAACTGTTAGTATTTGTTTAATAAGATTACCTGCACTTCAAATTGTCTTTCTTGTGTTATATAATTTTTTGTCATGTTTAGTTTTAATGTTATTTCAGAGGTTTTGAGAAAAAATATAAGTGTATATGTTCTGTAGAGTAGCTAGATTCATCAAATGCATGTATTTTTTGTGTTATACGTTTCATCAACCAAGAGTAAATTTATATGAAAATATGATTTTGATTTGTATGTCTGTTATATGATAATCTGAATAAATTGAATTATATATAAAAAGACGAGTATTTTTTTTTTTTGCTGTGTTACTCTTGACATGGGTTATTGTATTCAACAATTGTTATAACATATTTAAAGGAAACGACATAAAATGACAATGCCAAGTACTTAACGCATTCATGCTTGTCGGTACCAAACCGTATTATACTCGATGGATAAAGGAAATGGGAGTTTCACAATCAGTTCAATAACTAACTAAAGGCGCCTGTCCCTTAGTGAGATAAAACAAATAGTCCTACCGATAATATACAATGTTTTTAATTGAAGAACTTCCTTTAAACTTGAACACCTTGTGATAATTATTGTGAATGGTAGTATACACTAACGACGTATAACTTTTTGTTAATTTTTGTTTGGTCTGGGATGTTCTATGAAAAGTCAAAGGAAGTGGTAACATTGTGACAGTAAAAAAAGGGGGAATGAATATAAATTCAACAATGACATTAATTCAGTTGTTTGCAACCGTTATCGATTACATGAGTGATAATTTCTATGAAAACACCAATCCATACATTCATCATTCATCTCACGGAATGTCGATATACTCGTTACAGGTACAATAGTATCATATTTTGATTGTGTTTGGTGAAACAGGGATCATCATGGAATAATAGTCGACATTACCACCACCTACGTCGCTACGCAATTAATCGGTATACGATTATTAATTCATGAAAATGGGAAAAACAAATGTTGCAGTTGTTGAAAATAACGGCCAGGACAATGGACTACATTATTATTACCATGGCAGGCGTACATGGATGGTTGGATCGTATTGATTATCAATCTATTTTAGTTGATGAAAACTGTCCTATCACAAATGTATACACACATTGCACACTATGTACACACACACACACACACACACACACACACACACACACACACACATGACACACACACACACACACACACACACACACACACACACACACACACACACACACACACACACACACACACACACACACACACACACACACACACACACACACACACACACACACACCACGCAATAATAAACCACATAAATTGTCACGCTATATTTTGTGTATTTCAAAAATTACATTCTCACGGTATAAAATTTTGCTCTGGTATGCAAAGAAGTGGGCAGATTTCGCGTATAATTAGTTATCGCGTAATCCAAATATTGCAGCACATAAAATCAACTTGAGATGGATAATCTAGCAGAAAAAGGGTAAAAATTGCCTTATCCATTTTATTCCGTTTTAATGAAATGCCCTACCTTATAGTAGACGGAAGCATTTTGAAACGTTTATGCCTGACAGTGGATATTAACACCATCAGTAAAGCGGGATGACTCTGAACAAAATATTGCGGACTTTCTTTGTTTATCCGGGGGGGGGTAATTTCAAGTTTCCTGCTAAAAATTTTAATGTTCCCATTATGCAGTGAGGGCATTAGAACATCCTTGAAGAATTAAAGAAAAGAGCGTGATTTTCAAGTCACCCCATGGGGGGGGGGGGTTATGGGACACGTGATCTCCCCGAATACGGTCGTAGACAGTATGAAATCATGGGAAATTACATGCATGCTTCAACCCCCACCCAACCCAAAACAAACAAAAAAGCAAACAATCGAACTTCCCTCGTATTCTATTTGGTCAACAAACAAAAACTACCACATGTTAAACAAGTTATTCTGGGTCTGGGTTAAAATTGCTATTTTACCGCTGTCATATGACATGCATGTAATGCACAGTATAAATTTATACAATAGTTTGGTAGTGTTTTAACATCTGGTAGTTTATGTTTGTGTTGATCAACCGACGCAATCATGTGGTTTCACTCGGTGTTCGTAGACCCCCCCCCAAAAAAAACAACAAACAAACAAACAAACAAAACAAACAAACTCAAAAAACAAACAAAAAATAAAACAAACAAACGATTAGTGCTAAACAGTGTTCGAGTCTAAATGCTGGATTGTTGTCTCCTCATATTGACCAGTCCAGAACACCTTCCTAAATATTCCGAATTGCCAGCTGTACGACTATGGTTCCCCCTTTTTGCGCTCACAAAAACAGATCTTATCCCACAGCACGATTGATGACAAAACCTCGTATCTCAATTTTTGGTGAAAATGACCTTTGCAGCCAGGGGCGGTGCCAGGGTAAATGTTAGGGAGGTCGAAAGCTGGGGAGGGCGATGTCAAAAGACTTAAATTTCAAGAATTATACACTGCGACAAACCCATCATTTTCTGAATTTTGAAATATTTAGGTCCCCCTCTGGCATCGCCCCTGCTTGCAGCTAGGAAATTATCGTCACCTCAGCATTGTATGGTGGTTGTGCATTAAAGATCAAATCAAAGAGATGACATAGAATTTAAACGAAATAGTATCAATGTATTTATTCACTTTTCTCAGAAGTTTACATTGTACGTAAAATTATCGCCAGTAATGACAAACCTGATCAATATCACCTTTTCCTTACACGCTAAGGCTCTAGGGTGACATACAATGTTTTTTCTAATCCTACAACTTTTTAAGGATTTCCCAGACTTATAAGTCGTTCCCTCTACTTATTAGACAATGTGTGCCACTTAGGAGGCTCCATGTACACAAACTCGGACCGAAACCCTTTTTAAAAAAATCTTACCCTTATAGCGTTGTCAACATGTAAAATGTCCAAAGTTGAGGGATGATATTCGCAACACATGGTTGAAATATTTCGTGTGTGTGTGTGTGCAAATTTAAAGCTTTCTTCAATGAAACATTTTTAACCACTACCAATACCAAAGCTTACAACCCTGCTTTGCAGACCAGTCATAATAAAAAAAAATGCTACACAATCATGGTGGCAATCATTAAACATTTTTTCCATGAATGCATTGACCAAAACCTGTATATAATTTGAGATTACCTCTCATCTTTAAAATACTAGGTGTTAAAAATAATATTTATTAATTTTGAAAATTAATAACACAAAAACTGTACAACAGATTATACTGGCATTGAGTATAGTTACAGCAGAATAGTGAATATTTTTGTTGGAGGTGGTTTGAATATGATACCAATAATCAGTTTAATGTAATTCATGCTTGTTTCAAAAGTTAGGGTTCAGATTTTGCTCAATATCCAACCCCCTGTACAAAATTGAAACTGTACAGAAATCAAATGGTGTGTGTGAGAGTGTGTGTTTAGTCCCCACACAATAGACAATGGCGGTGAACAGCGCACGGTAGGAACATTGGTATGCCAATCTCTCACTACAGCCGGGCTAGATAAATGCTTTATTCATTAGTAAGTAGCCTGCTACACTTTCTTCACTATCTATAGCAATTGTCTAATGCTATTGTGTGGGGACTAAACCCACACCCTCACACACACCATTCGATTTCTGTACAGTTTCAATTTTGTACAAGGGATTGGATATTGAGCAAAATCTGAACCCTAACTTAAAAAAAGAGCATGAATTACATAAAACTGATGATTGATATCGTCTTCAAACCGCCCAAAACAAAAATGTTCACTAATTATGCTGTAACTATACTCACTGCTAGTATAATCTGTTGTGCAGTTTTTGTGTTATTAATTTTCAAAATTAACAAATATTATTTTTAACACCTAGTATGAACCCAGTCATTAATCTTTCTCTCATTTACCAAAAATGGCAAAAGAGTGTGATTTGATATTGCTTTCTTCAAGAGCAAATGTACTCCGTCATGCATGACACCAGTGATGCAAATGAGGTATCATTGGAAAAAGTTTCTCTTTATGGATATTCTACTTATAAATCTCAAGTATGAAATAGGAATATTATCCACCTAAACATGGATTAGCATCTCTGACCAAGAATTTTATAATATGGTATCGATGGACGGACGGCTTATCTGATGGATAAAGATCGCAAATGTCAGGGGGTATACAGGATTGTTTTTGTTTTTTTACTGGGTGGGTCGTGATTATATTTCTTGGACCTTTTCACGATGAAATAACATCATTTTTTTTCTCAACGAGTCGTGATGATTTTTTGGACCTTTTCACAATTAAATGACAGCAAGATGTGATTAAAATATAATTGATAAATGATTTTTCATTTATCTCATCGTGAAGAGGCCTTCTGAAATAAAAGTCTGTGGAAATATGTGGACTTTTTTTACTTTTTATTTTTTTGGACGGGGGGGGGTGTCGAACGACCCTCCAAACCACTCTTGCATACACACATGGATGTAGGCTTAAAAGCACGAGTAACGCTTTAATGTTTACTTGTAATTATAGCACCTAAATTTCTCCCTCTCTTCTTTCATTCTAAACCAATTTGCACGATTAAAACAACCTTCCCCTTACTCAGTTTGTTTTTAAACACGCATTCTACGGCTGTTGTCCTCATCTATCGCGTATTTGGTCTATCAGACTGTAACCTATCTCACATTAACAAATTTCGTTTTTATTTTCTGGAAAAAATATATATGGTAATTAGCACGTAATGACATGTATAAAGTTCATGAATATAGTAATTACATGTATAACATCAATGGCGAAACATGCCGTAAATACAGAGATTCGAGGGTCATTGAAAAAACTCTCATCTTAAAGTTTACACCAAATTTACCATACTTAAAACATTACGTTTAAGATTACATTACATTAAAGTTAACATTACATTTAAAATTTAAAACTTATGAAGATGTGTGCATTAATAAAATGATTCGTAAATATAACGCAACATACAAATGTCAATACACATCCTAAATTTAGTAGCAAATTAAAGCAAATTTTGTTTGACCAAATTCGTCTTAAGATCTTCTTCTGGAACAAGTGAGCTGTGAAGGGTATGCCTGAATTTCAGCCCTGCATGGCTGTGTCGCAGCTGATTTCATCACCCTGCCTAAACGCTACTTCGAATAGGATGGGAGAAAGAATTCTTTTCGTCGCATTAGCGATAAAGTATGCGAACCTAAATAATGATCTAATTATACTTAAGTTATAAGCCTTAAAACGAGAACTCTTTCGTTTTGTGACCGATGTACTCGGAATTATTTAAATTGAATATTGTAAACTATTTATAAAAAGAAACGATCTAAAAACAATCTAATCAGATTTGACTAGATTATCGGATCACACGGGCACGTAAAACCATTCTCGTCAAAATGACTAGAATTCTCGTCAATTTAACATAAGACCCTAATGGACTGTAGGGCAACGCCATTTATCGTGATTTTCATAAATCCCATCAGTGGTATTTTACAAATCCTTAATGATGATTACTTAAATATTACTAAATCCGTAAATCGGGTTTGTTCTCCTAATACAATCTGCGCGTTTGACGGTTATTTATAATGTCGTGACCAAGTACGTTTTATCAGTGTACAAACTACCGGGGACTTTCACCGTGTGAAAAAAAATAAATTACGTGGCTGGAATATCAGTCCGTCATATCCTCGTTCGCAAACTTTGGAGTGCTTGACAACCTATGCAGTCACAATGCTTCTGTGAAACCGAAGATATTTGAAAACTGAGTAGGAACCACGGTGAGGCATTTAAGCGCAATTATTGTATAAATAATGGAGGACTGCGGTTTGTTAATTAAAGTTCATTCAAAAAAAAAAAAAACACCTGTACATTCTGATGTGAAATAGAGCCGCACGCCTTCATAAATATAAATATTAATAGCATAGCTGTAAAGACCGATCTAGCGAGTAATGTTTGTGCCTGTGAAATCGCTATTGACGGTGATTCCTTCTTCTACGAATGGGAGTAACTCAATAATGCGCTAATAAAAATTGGAGAACAAATGTGTTTTCTCATCAGCAACTTCATCTTAATCAGTTTGTAATGTTAGTTTTCAACACCAATCTGGAGACCACGGAAACTTTTTTTTAGAGCGTTATTTACTCAATGCCCTACAGTCCATTATAAAGAACCAACACGAATCTAGTCATAATTACCAGAATTCAATTCAGTTTAACATAGAACCAACATTATTCTCGTAAAAATTGACACGATTTTAGTAAAAATGACCAAAATTCTCGTTTATTATTAGACTAGATTACCCGATCAACGGGCATTTACACTATTCACTCAATACTAGTCAAAATAACAAAATTTCTAACCAAATATCAATTTTTTAAAATTCTGATTGGCAGATTCATGCCAATTTTAAGTGTTGGTATGTGTGATCCTATGTTGTAGGCAAACATTTTACTAGAATCTGATCATTATCACTATTGTGTCAATTAAGAACAACACTGGTCAGTCAAATGAGATTGTATTTGTTTTTAGAGTAAAAGAAAGAACCCGGGGTGGGGTGTGGCGTGGGAATAAAATCGGCTATGACATCGGAACAAATAACGGAACTCTTTAAGACAGATTTCTATCAATTAGAATCATACTTTCCAACACAAATAAAACAATTACTGCTTTCAAAAATGCAAAGTTGGCTTAAAAATCATACTGCTATAAGATAATTGTAATTTGAAAGACAAAAAATTAGATTAAATATTTCGTTTAAAATCATTCGTAATGTTATATAAAAATATGACAAAAACGAAGAGTATAAAATCAGGGGCGGCGCCAGGGTAAAACCTAGAGGGGCGAAAATTTCGTGTCCAAAATTTTTTCACGGCCAATTTCGCGGTCAAATAGCAGCTGAAAAATTGCCCAGTTTAAAATTTAAGGGGGAATTTTTGGAATACACTGAAATCCCCGTATTTTTCTTTATTAAAAAAAAAAAAATTAGGAGGGGGATGGCCGCCCCCTACCAAGCCCCCGTGACACCGCCCCTGTATGAAATTGGCTTTACGAAGGCGATAGCTTCATGCTTGAATAATTCTTTAACACAATCAATAGAACTATGAATGCATGCAGGTTGTACATGTATAGTCAAATAATACTGATATGAAGAATAAATAAAATTACATTTAACAGCAATAGTCACAATATTTTGGTTTTCAAACGAATAATAACCTTAATTTCCAGTCATTATAATTCGCTTCATTGTGTTTCACAAAATGATTATGTATGCATTTTATACGATGCAGTTTAAAATGCTATAACGAAATTTATGTTTAAACGTGAAATTAACACAAAGAGAAAAAATGATATTTTATAACATAGTTTAATAAATTACTTGTCGGATATCCTTAAAAATAATTTTTCACATACAAATATTAAATGTACCTGGGACAACAGAATATTGTAGTTAACTGAAAAGAATACAATTCGAAATAAATAAATCAAATGATAAACAAAAACAAAATAGTTAAAACAAAAGAAATACACCAACACACTTCAAAATGAAGACAATCACTTAACATATAAAAAGAAATATACTTCGTCGTGATATACAGATGACCTGAAGTGAACAATCAAATTTCAAATAAATATATTCAGAAACAATTTAAACCTTTGACAAATAATGACGATGATACATTAAAATGAACAGAATAATAACAAAGTGAAGTGAAGCATACATTGCAATGATGCAATGACAATAATGTACAAACTTCTATATCCTTTTACGGCATGACACGTTTTCAATAAGTATACAGCATATAAAATACCTTGCGCTCAGCCTTATCAAAGATAATAATATTATCTTTGATATGGCTGAGCGCAAGATATTATAACGAAACTTTATAGTAAAATAGTAGCAACAATTGTAAACTCCGAAGACACTCATAATTATATGATAGCGTCATAAACCCTAAATCAGTTTGGTTAATTATGTTTCTCTTTTCACGACATTATATCATCGCTATGTAAAGTATCAATGAATGCTATTAGAAAGTGCTTTACTGTTTGTTCGACTTCATGCATGTTTGCTTTAGTGCAATGTGTACATGTATGTATATCATGGAAGATTATTCGAAATCAGCAGTCCTAAACTCGTCAAAGAAAGAAGACAGACCCACGTCCCAGCCAAACAAAAGTAGTTAATTTTGCAACTTTCACTTTTGATCTTCCCCCTTATTTTAATGTACAGCATGACCGTGACTGAAAAAAATCATATCTAATGGCCTATCATTTTAAATAAGAATACTCGCAACTTCTAATGATATACTAAATAAACCAATGATTATGCCTCGACAACGAACAGTTCAAACTTGAGTTTCTCATCTTTTTTTGAGGAGTTATTCGCGTGTCTCATCTTATAAATAATCAATATATTCATATTGTCTGTTTGTATAGAAAAATTAGAGGCAGCATATATCACGGCTAGATGGAATTCAGGAGTAATGCCATGTACATCTTTGTTGTATAAAAGGATAGTCCGAATTAAGTTTCAGCCTGTGTCGTGAGTGATCTGATTACACAATACCAAAACCAGGGTACCAGGTACGGTCGGCAATTTATGGAGAAATGATTCCGATATTACTGAAAGTAAAATATTTTTAAATACATATTTACAAAGTGCACTTATTTCATAAACAATGCAAAGTTTTGAGGAAATGAAGGCATAGTTCACTTGACGATTTCGTAATGTCAAGTATGTCAAATTTTTGACAATGTTGCACCGGTCCCCGTGGTGGCTGACTGTCAGATTCATTTACGCCTATGAACTCCTCTGCAAACAGGGTAAGATTTTAGACTGTGAAGGAAGAGAATCAATGGAGCCCCGGGGCGGCGCCAGGGTAAAATCATAGGGAGGACGAAAACCAATGGGGGCGAAAATGTCAAAACGGCCTAACTTTCATGAAAAAACCCCATGATTTTCTGATTTGTTAACATATTTGGGGCGGTCGCCCCCTCTGCCCCACCTCCCCCCCACGTGGCGCCGCCGCTAATGGAGCCTGATTTATATCAGCGGAGTATTCGGCGACGACACAGGCTGAAGCTTTTGGACAAGTGAGAGTGGACTCTCACAGATGCTACGATGAGCTGCTTCTGTTTCCTGGTTCAATAACCACGGTTGCCATTATTTCTGACGACCTGTCTGTTTCTAATTTCGATGCATCAATCTGCAAACGGAAGAAAACAACAAAGAAACACATATAATTACATCTTCTTGTCAACAAGTGCCTGACAAAAAGAGCAACAAACAACAATAACTGTGTATATCGCGTAGACCTATTGTATAGATGGGTTGAGTATAAGCGCATTTTAAATTGTACACCTTCTATTCTAGTGCATCTCTACATATGCTTAATACTTTTACATGTAATATCAGTTTGATGTTATATATACCTTGTTTGGCAAAAAAAAGACATAATAAATGTTTGTAAATGATTCAATTAGAAAAAATGAATAGAGTACGTAAGTAAGTAAGTAAGTAAGTAAGTAAGTAATAAGTAGTAAGTAAGGAAGTAAGTGTGGAGGAAAGAAACAATGACAGAGAGAAAGAAATACTATGGCCTGCATAAGTGTAAACAATGTATTAACGACTATTATGTGCATAAAGGTATTTTATCACATTGGTTCCCCATTTTGAAAGATTTCTGCTTCCTTTGAATACACGATACACGTACATGTATCTCCTGTCTTCTCTCCCTTGGTCTTTTCCCGATATACCTTGCTGCTCGACCCCTCATCATTCCTACATTCCAATTGCGCAATTGCAAGAGACGCCATCAGCCAATTAAATGGATTTTGGAAGGCAAAATGAGATCAATCCGAAACTGAAGAAACAGTCGGTGAAAACACTTGTTTGGAGTAAAGCCCACTAAGGTACAAACAGTTGGACATCAAAACAGAGTGACATGAAGAGGAAAGAGTCATTTGAGCTGTGGATATGGCGCAGAATGCTGCATGTCAGATGGAAATAATAAAAAGACCAATGCATGGATTCGCCAAAGAGGAGTCATCACAGAATCAAGAAGGTTTGATAGTTTAACCGAGGAAGAGAAAACTGTCTAAGTATGGTCATTGGAAACGACGTTTACGTAGTCTAATTCAGTCAACAGTAGAAGGAGAAGTAGAAGGGAAGGCCAGGCCAGGACGAATGAAAACCAGTTGGATTGACAACATCAGGCTGTGGACGGATGATGGAATGGCTGTGGCAAGAGAGAATGCAAACAAGAGAATACCGACGATTCTTTGAGGACTATGGCAATACAGCAGCAGCAGCAGTAGCGACTGCGAATGAGTAAAGCTGTATGTTGGTATGAATCAATGAATCGCCAGTATTTCATATATCCAACCCATTATTAAAATTCCTCGCTATCTTTTTCATTTTTTCAAGGGGGGGGGGTGAATCAAAGTTGTTCCATTATAATCATCAGCACTGAACAAAACAGAATATCATTGCCCTATTATTTTCATCACGATGATTTTTCATTACAATCGTAGACTCATTCATGTTAGGTCTTTTGTTCCAATCATTTCTAAATATTTTTCTAACTATGGGACTGTTAAACAATTCATAGACATTTCCACGAAGGACGAGACAATTTGTTGATACCATGCAATGTGCGATATATTGCATCATTAAATTTTCAGTAGCACTGTTCGAAATCATTTATATTGTTTCTTTGCCTCAGAATGGTTGTTGCTATGACAATGATGAAATATGTCAAAGGCAGTATAGTATCGGTT
>JZLH01S0013926.1:22287-39961 GCA_001188425.1 Eucidaris tribuloides
TGTCTGTAGTTTTTTTTAATTATTTTAATGAAAAAATCTCGTGTGCGAACACCCCAAATTTCTACATTATAGCATCTTAGGGTTAGAAAAGGATTTAGGGTTTACAGTGTTATACCTCATCTGAAAGAGCAGACTCAGGCTCTTTCAGATGAGGTATAACTCATATAACTTTTTTTTTTGTCTTTGATTTTTTTTTAAATATAATTAATGAAAAAATTGTCGGGGGGGGACCCCCGACATTTTTTGACCATATGTTAGCATACAGCATCCCAAAGGGTTTAAAAATGTTATATGAGTATATCCTGCATCTGAAAGAGGGCTGCGTCTGCTCTTCAGATGAGTATAACACATGTCTTAAAGCCTTTTCAACCTTTAGGGATGCTATATGTCACAAATTTATGCGGGTGTTCGCACGAGATTTTTCATATTAATTAATTAAAAAAAAACTAAAGACATTCAGATTCTATTATATGCAGCGGTTTATGGACATTTGGGCATAAAGCTTTTCAAATAATAAAGAAAATCCGCAAAACTAAACTTGGGCTTTAAAAGTAAACTAATCTTTTTTTGTCAAGGTTCATTTACTTTATAAATGAAAACTAATCAAAATTCAGTTCCACTGTCATTTTGCTTTCATAGGATGTGTTCCATTTAAAGTTTGTCCTTCAATGTCCAGCTTGTAAACTTTATTCTTCTCCTGCACATCCTTCCACCTGATTACCATTCAGGTTGATTGCATTGATGAAGCTACTGCAAACTTGGAATGGACTGAAAAGCACTGCTGTTACATAATGGACTGTGTATTCAAACCAATGAAGGCAAGACCAATGAAATTTTCACAGAAGATAGAAGATAAAATGAGATTTCTAATATGTTAAACTTAATTGAGTAATAAAACCGATTTTGGTAATTATTCTCTTGTCTACAGAGAGACCTTTTTTTTTCTGGGACATGCCTGCTATAGCCTTTAGCGCCATTGAGGACTAAGTGTAAGATATTTTTTGCTGGGGGGGGGTTATATCAAATGAAATGTCTTCGATAATTAATTTAATGTTGAATGTTTGTCTATTTAGATTTAGTAAGGTATAACACTAATTTGTAAACCAAGTAATTATTTTGGGCAGATTATATTGATTTTATGCACCAAATGACAATGCTTCATTATATCCGTCATTGTAAGTTTTGTAACCTGGTTTGGTGCAACTTGTGCCTCATGTGATTAATGATATTCATACTAGATCCATTTGAGGTTGTGTCTCTGCGATGACGTCAAAACCAACATAGTCGACTATTTGGGTTTTGACGTCACACTATGCACGTCAAAACCAAATAGTAGTTCATGGTTGTAACAAAAGTCAGGAAATATAACCTTCACGTTAAAAATGGCTCGGCAATTGTGTCTTAATAAACTTGTTAAAAAAGTTTCAAGACTCTTGTTTGCCATTTTGCCACGTCTCTGAGTCTATTAAATTAACCAACGTTGTTTGTGAAGAAAGGACAAAGTTTGTGAGGGAAGTTATAGATTCGTTTTAGTGTACCGTACGCTATTTTCTTCCATGCGGTTGTGAAAGACATTATAGTGTGAACACCGTATGGTAGTCTAGCTAAGTTCAGGACTAACTGGGCGTTAAGATTCGTCAAGTTTGGTTTTGATTCCAGTTGTCGGTAATGCGGATTAACTCTAGTGTTTATAGTGTTTTCGCTGAATTTGTAACTCGACCAACTAGGTTTACGTTTATGAATTGTACTCCGCTATCCGTACGCAAAAAAATTATCGCGGCAGCTTATGTGGCGATGCCAACAAAAACGTACTCTTAGGGGTTACCGTAGTACATTTTTTTTCTTTTTGTTTACTTTGTATAGTATCCTCTTAATCGATGAGGATATAAACATTATTTACTGATACGAGAGTGTCTGTTTTGAAAATTTTTTTTTTGTTCTATGCCTTTTTTTTTCTTCGCGTGACTGGATTTACTACTTCCTCGGGGCTGCGCCTCCTCGGGAAATAGCTAAGCATCCACTATAACTCGGCCGTCGTCATAGTTTCAACAGAGACTTCGCATGAATACATATTTGTATAATATTTCTTGTTTGCTTTTTTTATATTTTACATTCTTAGAAAAATCGTTAACCAAGAAGAAACGCAAGAAGAAACCAGCAAAGGTGTTATCTGTTTTAGATAAATCGGTGAGAAATTTAACCCAGGTTTGTAGCTCCGAATCTTTTTATTGGTAATAATCATCAAAGTACAATAGGACTGTAAAGCTTATATGGCAATTTAAATATTCATTCTCGGGGCCTGGTTGCAGGGAAAGCCTGTACATCCTATCTTCGCGACAACTCCAGGTTAAGTCCATAATCCGTTTCATTGAACCGCTTTCGTATACTTCCAGCGGACAAATAAGTATGACAGCTCCGTGATGGCCGTCATAATGTCAGACGCACATACGGTTACACTATGGCAATGCCATTCAAGAATCACAAATGTCTAAATATATACCACCAACAATTAGTATTTTACAATGATAAAACCTTTAAAATCTTGCTATTAAATGTTTTAATGATATTTCAATTTGACAAGTTATCCGAAACATTCGTAAGCATATGAGTGATGAGTCTTAAATCTGTGTGATCTTAATTGTTATTAAGAGTGGTTAGAAATCATTGTTATAGCGTCTGTGATTAATTAATTAACCATTTTGTATGTACAACTAAAATAAAACATTTCACATACTCTTTCACAAAGATTAGAATTATATGAACGAACAAAAGAACAGACAAAAATAAATATACGAAATAAAAAGGACAAAATAAAACAAGGCCAGCTGGAATGAAGCTGCACGATTAATTAATACAGTTTCGCCGTTATCCTTGCAGGCGCATTATTTTATTATCATGTGCTACTTCTAGTTGACGATAAATTGTACTTGCAGAGTTATTTATAAGAGTTGTATTGCTTTGCAATTATTGTGATGTGTTTATGTTGATAAAAATCCGTTTCATATCAATTTCAATCAAATATTTGTATTTTTTCCGTAATTTCAGTTAAAGCTGGAATTCATGTCACAAATTTGCTCGCACGTTATCATACCATTGCTGACAAAAGATAGTTTTACTATTTCGATTCCGCTTGGAGTTTGGACGATGTCATGCGTTTTTGTGAAACGCAAAATCATGTTGTCCGTCATATCCTCCAGACATCTGGGACAAATATAGTGCTGGAGATTATGACGGTTTTCATGCAACCGGGCCGCAGTACACTAGTTTGGGTATTATGCAAAGTGACATTGCTCCCGATTCAGATCTACTACATATACTTGTTTTTTAAAAAGTGCTGTTAACGGGTAATGTTTTGTGAACTATCATGCCACGATTGGATGAATGAAAATTACTGCATCAGAAGAAGTTAGTATTTCATGTGTTTAAATTTTGCTGTGTTAATTTCTATGAGGATGTCAGTGTTATAGTTTGCCTGCGAGCAACCCACAGCCAAAAAGCAGATATGAATGATCAAATTGGAAATTGAATACTTTTTCGTTCTTCGTTTGGCTTTAATGTCTTTCTTAGTTACGGAGTATCGTCAACACTTGCACATTCTTATATTAAACTGGTTTCTATTCAAAACATGCCAGGTCGAAGAAAACATAATAAGAACACTTTTATGCCCTGAAGAATTGATTAAATGAAATTCGATGCCAAGTTGTTAAGGGGCCAATATTTGTTTTTTGTCAAAGTATCCATAATTTCAGGATCTTTCAAGAGATATGGCCATAAGTTATATTTTTGAATGCATTAGATGGCCCTCAAAATTACCTTTGTTATCTGCTCCAGTTTTATATAAAACAGAAGACTACTGTTATTTAGGCAGGAATATCTTGCAGACAGTTTTTTTTTTTTTCTTGTTCATGTTTAATGTGTCATCGTGGGTGTTTAATATTCAATGTTTATTTCTTCTTTTCCTTTGAGCTAATTATCATTTGTCACTCAACAACGCTAATGATTTGTTTATTTGTTTGTTTGTTTACTTGTTTATTTTTTTTAAATTAAAAAGGTGCTGGTGCTCTCATTTTCAGCAGCTGGCGACAGCAAGGAAGTGATCAGCCGAGTAGGACCGAGCACAGCAAAAACAAAACTCCAAATGTGCGATGGCTCTTGGTATCCCTGATGGTTTGCTACTTACTACATAAAAGAGAGCGGATGAACTGTAAACAAACTCCAACAATGCCGATGGCAATTCGGTGTCCTGCTGGGTTTGTCATGTCCTATACTACATAAACGACTTGGACACTCGCTCAATTGGCGAGACTTAGTAGAACGAGAAACATCTTGGACTAGTGGATGTCCAAGTAAGAAGCAATGTGTGACTTCATCAATCAACCTCTCAGTGAGGATATAAATGAGAGTTGCATGTAAACGAATAATCATTCAATTCAGAATCTATTATTGCAGGGTTATGACTTTGGGGCATAAAGCTTTCAAATAACAAAAAATCCCCAAAACTAAACTTGGGCTTTAATAACTACAAGAACACAGTCATTGACATGAAAGTGAAGCATGGAATAATGCCTGGCATGTCTGTAGTGTGCATTTCTTTTGTAAACTTGGAATGGGCCGGAAAGCACTGCTGTTACATAAGAGCCTGTATATTCAAAATAAATGAAGCGAGTCTTTTGAAATTTTCACAGGAACTACAAAATTACATGGGCTTTCTAAATATGTAAACTTAATTGAGTATAAAACTTGATTTTGGTAATTATTTTATTGTCTACGACAGGAACATTTTTCTCTGGGACACGCTGTATGCATATAAGCACATGTCTAGAAAAGAAGAAAGCCACTGGTTACAGATGGATAATATGACCTTTACAGGAACAATGGACAAAAAGTAATTGCAGTAAGCTCAGTTGAGCTGAAAAAGGGAGAATCTATAAAAAGCTTGTTTGTGAAACTTGTGAAAAGTTGCAAGTCTCTGTCATCATTACATTGTTAATTAGACACACATGTATGAATGTTATATAAAATATTAAGCAACTTCCAGCCTTTCCAATAAAAAGAATCATAATCAGCCTTTTTTTTTATTTAATAACACTGTATTTATCAAAAGTACACTGAAATTCATCCAGACTTCTTCTTTAAAGTGATTAAGGCTGAAATTTGTCACAGATTGCTACAAAACTGATACACAATGATGACACAAGTAACAAAGTAGAACTAGCAAGAGTCAAATTACCATCAGTGACTTGTTATTTTTTTTATTTATTAAGACTAATTAGTTGTCATATCAATCTTTGTTTGCCAAAGTTCAAGATGAGTGGACCTGAGGCAGGGCATATCGTTAACCCGTTGCCTCCGAGATTCTAAAAATCCCATAGAGTTAACACAGGGCACATCCGGTTCCCGTAGCCAACGGGTTAAAAGCATGTAACTGCTTAGTAACTAATGAGAATGTTTAAGTGTCGTAACCCAGTCATTTCGTTGCAAGTCAAGTCAAGTCAAGTCAACAACATAAAAAATTGTGCCCCAAAATACAAAAATTCCACCCAGTCTTTGCTGCAGATGAGAAAACATGTATTCAGATGGCTGTTGAATAAAAGAAAGGACATCTAGAGGGTGCATATGGACCAAGAATAAAGAGTTTTTAAAAATGTTATAAACAAAAACAAAAAATACCTCACTCATATGTACATCAGTGTTGTAACCAAGTCACCTTTTCTCAAGTCGAGTCAAGTTGCAAGTCATTCTGTCTCAATTCAAGTCAAGTCACATGTCATTTGCCCACAAGTCAAGTCAAGTCGCAATTCAGAAAAATTGGCGATTCGAGTCTGCCTCGAGTCCAAATCACCCACTCGAGTCAACAACTCTGATGTTTAAGTGTACCGTATGCATCGTGAGATGGGATCTCTGACTGTATAACCGCCTGAGATTGATAGCGAGAAGAATTCATAGCAGACAAAAAACAAATCCCCCCTTTTTGCATGTGTAGGGACATAAACAAAGATATTTTTGGCAGGATATGCCACTGTATGGTATTCTTCACAAAAATATAAAGGAAGAATCTAGTTTCTATCAATGTCAGCCGTTGGGCTTTTCTGATATATTACCCACCTGTCAATGTATGTTGTATGGGTTCTAAAACATCTGGTCTTGGCCTGAATTGCACTTCATTAACTCCCTGCCATTGATTCCTGTCAAAGAAAACAATTTATGCAACATGTTAAAACAAACACATTAAATATTAGTGTAACAGTGGCACATTTTCCATTTTTGGAAAGGCTGAATTCCATGTTCCTTGACTTTTTAAACCCTACCATTTGAGTTCTTCTGTGAATGCAATTACTTTTTTTCCAGGTTTGCTTTGAAAGGAAAAAAACAGATGCTGAAAACAGTTTTTCAACAACATATACATGACTATACATTAATTTATTGTATGTGACACAACCTTAGGCCTTATTGGAATGTGGAATTCAAGTGTGATATAGTGAATGCAGAATATTTGTAGATCTCCTTCTATTAAAGGCAGTGGATCTCATTTGCAAACATCCCCACAGACCAGGAAAAGATAATCCATGCCCTTTAGGCTATTGATGAAAGGCATGTCTGTGAAATTTGGGGGTCAGTTATTTCCTAGAATTTGAAAAATGCGAAAGAAGACAATAGCCGTTTAGTGTACATTCTATGGTAGGAATTTTTTTCTCGCGAGAAAAAAATTCAAATCAGAGTGTAACGGTCACTATAATTTCACTAAAACTGAGTTTCTAGCTCCTATATTTTGCTAGAGGTTCCCAGATGACATTTTCTTCTAAATGTCACTGTATTTACACAATGTTAATTTTTAGGCCATACCAAAACAACCCAACCGCCTTTAACATTACATGTATCATAAACGAACACTCTAGTTTCATAAATGTGACTTATTTTCTGTCTTTTTTTTTTCATTTCTAAATTTTTGCAGTATTTTTATACAAGAACTAAAAAATAAAAGAAAGTTATGCAATGCGTAATATATGTCTTGCCTGCATCTCCCGATTTTAGACAGAATGCATTTCAAATTTATGCTATTTCAGGGTTTTAGGGTTTTTGCCATTTGTCATTGAATTTCAAAATTTGCATAAATTCACATAATAAATGAATTTCAAAATTCTGTGAGGAAATTTGAATGCCCCCACCAAGCCCAATCGGATAAAACAAACAAAATCAACATCCACCAAAAAAATAAAGGAATAGCAGCCATTTTAGTTATATTGAATAAATTTTCATAAATTTGCATGATTAATGAACCTCCAAATTCTGTGTTGAAGTTTGGAATTCCCTACCAAGCACTATCAGATAAAACACAGAGACTACCTCTACGTTAAGTTTTTGATGTTGACTCCACAACATAGTCTAAGTTAGTTGACCTAAATGACCTTTGACCTTTATTTTGTGACCTGAAATTCTACTCAAATAGTGATACTTTATAACCCTTATGTCCAAGTTACATGGAATAAGAACTTATAAATACTTTCAAAATTATGCACAGAATTCTGTGTTGAAGTTTGGAAGCCCCTACTAAGCCCTGTCAGATATAAAAAAAAATCTAAATTGTTGATGACATTCACAAATATAGTCAAACTTGACAATATCTCCCCTGGCAGTATGTACATCACCTTAGCTTATGACCCTGGGGAAATACAAATGCACTCAAAGAAAATCTTAATTTATTGGTGTGTATATTTAAATATTTCAACTTCACAGCATGCACTAGTTATACAACATCAATTTCTTGACACTAGTTATACAACATCAATTTCTTAATTGGCACTAGTTATACGACATCAATTTTTTGTTTGATACATATCTTTTCAGGGGAAAAATGTTTCCAAATATAGTAACACCTAAAAAAAATCTAAATATAGGTGTTATGGAGTCTCTAATGTGGCACCTAAGCAAATGTTATTATGCACACTGACTCTCCCACGCCTGCTTTTGCATTGATATATACCGTGAACTTTCCAATTATCACACTAACGACCATATTGAGGTAAAAACAACAGATTCCCAATTAGTGTTGTGAATCCATTGTAAAATGCAGACTGAAATATGGAGGACGTCCATGTTCCTATAAATATTATGCCGCCTAATTCCATCTAACTGACTTGTGATTTGAGGCTTCACCACAGCTGGATGGGTCCTGCGGGATCAATTTTGCATGAGATCATTTGCCTGAGTATGTCAATTAGCACTGGAAACTACCACAACACAACTCAATAATGCAATAAATGAATGCAAGTCACTCACGGTCACAAGCATGACAGCCACCAAAATACAGGAAGTGGTTTCCCTGGACATCAAGTCTCCTAAAAGCAATTTGATACATCTCAATTTCTTCCTTAAAAATATAAGTCCTACAAGGGAGGTCATACCAAGTTTGATCATAATCTTCTCAGCAGTTTGAGGAAATGAATGAAATGAGAAATATTCACAGACAGAGGGGAAGGGACAGCTTGATAGAGACTTCAGCTCCTATGAGCTACAACTCTACAACTCAGTCCACCTATATTTGCAGCATTCTTTGAAACTTTTATCTCCCTAAATATGAGTTCTACCAAGTTTGAACAAAATTTTTTCAGCAGTTTTGGAAGAGATGTACAAAATTTGAAATATTCACAGACAAATGATGAGGGACAGTTTGACTGAGATTTCAGGTCATGTGAGCTACAACTCTTAAAGGAAGATGTAGCTGGCAACTAATAAGAATAATTTAAGAAAAAAAATATGGCATTTTGAGTATTGTGAGAATTATGATACATGGTGATAAAGACAGCCTAAATAAGGGGAACTGTGTGATACTTATCCTCACCAAGTTCCTATCAATTAGTACATTTCTGTTTATTTTACATCTTTCCAATTTTTTTTCATAAAACAAGATCACCGAAACAGCTATGGGGGAGGAGCTTACTGATTCAAAAAGTGAATAAATTAATATGGCGTGATTAACATGTGTCGGGAGGCATGCATTTGTCATGTCAGGTCAGCTCAGCTCAAGGCCAGTGCACGTGCAATCTGATTGGTAGGCAATAACTGACACTTTCTAAGCTTATTCGTTTTAATTGCCAGCTACATCTTCCTTTAATAAAGTAATCTTACAAAATTTGATTTTGTCCACTTATAAGGGTCAGTAGTTTTGCTTACTCCCATGTTTCCCAAGTCAGGGACCTAGATCTTCCTTGGTTGGTTCCCACGCAGACTGGAGCCGATGAGCACCCTGGTGGTTCGGCCGATGGATGCCCTGCAGATGATGACATTTCACCTGGGGGTGTGGTACACAAGTAGAAATTTGATTACATGAATTTGATGATTAAAAGTTTTGGTGTAAGAAACCAAATTTACCTAATTTTGATCTTGTAAATATCCTGGGGGGTGGGGGGGGCACTGTCATTACAAGGTGTACACCATGCACATGTGAAAAAACGTGCAAAAAGGATTGTTTTTTTACGGTCGGGCGATATACGCGCATACAGTGAAAGGGGTATCAAATCGCCAAAATCAGGAAAAAAGGGCATACTCTAAACAGAAGTTTTCCTTTTAAAGGGTATCTTTTCAAACTTGAATACTTGTTTAGGGTATTCTGAGATCGACAGATAATACATGTTTAGGGTCCATTTTGAAAGTCCATACATGCTCATGGTGTACACACTGTAATGAAAGTGATGCCCCCCCCCCCCCCAAATAATGGATATTGGATATATAAGGTATGACATTACTTTAGTTGAAATATTGTGTATGTATAAGTACATTCTTTTTATTTGTCCTTTTTTCTTAACAGGTCAGTCATAACCCAAAACATCAATTACTTCTCATGTAATAATAGAGGTTATTTTCTCCACATAGAAACCTTGGCCATAGTCCAAACTAAATTACATAATGATATCAATTAATGCATTGATTGTTCTGATCCTCAATTTTGATAATTTGAAAATGAAATTAACACTAATTAGAACTATACTAACTCTGATCTGTGATCGAAAACCTCCCATAATTATGCCATTTCTTCCATTCAATGCATTATTATTGATTGTATTTTCTTAATTATATTTTCACATTATTCTTGATTTATTTTCACATGAATTATTGTTTTGTCTGAAATACATAATAAATAAATGAAATAAAATCATAATTCTAGCTTCACTGATCGAGTCTCTGCACAATAAAATACACTAAGCACAACAGCACATCATCACAATATCATGACGTCTTAACAACTTGGATTTCATTATACAGTACATGTCGTTCACCTAGATAGCGTTTTACGACCTGACATTTGTGGAGATTTATTATCGCATTGTGGAGAATTGGGATGAAAAAATGGATATACTTGTAAACAGACAATGTTTAATGAGGCATTTATTAGATAAGTGTACAGAGTCTGCTCTTTCAGATGAGGTATAACACATGTAACCTTAAAGCCTTTTTAACCCTTTGGATGCATAATATAAAATAAGCAGTCGAAAATCTCGGGGGTTACCCCCCCCCTAGATTTTTCATTGACTAATTAAAAAAAAACTAAAGACATTCAGAATCTATTATTGCAGGGTTATGACTTTGGGGCATAAAGCTTTCAAATAACAAAAAATCCCCAAAACTAAACTTGGGCTTTAACCTGTTGGTTATCTATATGTAACCGGGGTTTGCTATGTATGGGAATTTCATAATGTTGGAGGCAATTGATTTCAAGTTTTGGATTAGTGGTGTGTTAGTGTTATCTTAACAATTACACAAACGTTAATCTTAAACTTGAAATTGATCCAAGTTAGTGAGTTGACCCTGAAATTATGACACACTTCCAGAAGTTGGCGTTGCAGATAGCGTTGGAAATCCTCTGCTGAACTGAGCTGGGTTGCTGGTGTTAGCGATTTACGTGTGTTTGTCCCATTCACTAACACTAGCCCCCAGGGATTGAAGAAATCACCATTTCAAGTTCGTTGTTAGTGTTAGTGTTATTTTTGTCTTGGCTTACCCAGCTGGGTTATGCAATTTTATGTGTAATATGTCTGGCAGCGCAATGGCAGGCGGTGAGCAGCAAGAAAAATTATAAGATCTTTCATTGTAAAAGAACGAAGATATAATGAAATGAGTCAAATACATGATATCAAAAGGGAGGTACATGCCCTTCCAACTACACTGTTAAATCTTTAGTACGATTGTTTAAATTTCATATTAACATTACAACATTTTCTCAGTTTTTTTGAGGTTTTGATGTACGTCAAAAAAGGGATGTGACAACATGCTTGTGTTAATACTCGTGTTAAGCTATTGATCACAGAATTGATAGTGGCCATTAATCTGAGTCATGGTTTCTGAGATCTGTTTAACGGCTCTTGACATCTACTAATGCTAGCAATAACACTAATCCACAACTTGAAATCACCCAATGGGTTAATATGAAACAGCTGAGTCATGGTGTAATAAATCATCAATATTTTGAACAAGAAAGCACTCCATTTGCTCATCAATGATTAACCAACATCCTCGATTCAATTCCTAGTACTGTCAATTTTCCATACTGACAACAGCAGATGTTGCACTGTATGACAGGGGTGTTATTTAGCTTGGAAAAATTAATTGACTAAGTGGTTTCTAAATTAAATAAATCACCTGCTAAAAAATTCACCGAGGATGGGTCATGGTCATATGGGCATTGCAAATTTACGCTGATATTTCTATATGTCAAAATTCATTGTAGCATACAAGTACGTATACAGAATATGAATTGATTGAGTGGCGCAAACATTACACATATTTAGAGAGTATTTTGTGCAATGAATATGAAACATGATTTGAGTGTGAATTGGCTAATACTGATAGGGATATCATAGAGATACGATTTCCAATATTTTGGAATTGAAAAATGAAATTCAACAACATGATTACTTGGAAACAATGCTCAAATATACTGTATGTGATTTGGCACGGCTCCACTAGTCATTGATATTAGATCACCATAATATGAGACCATGTTTAAATACATTGATCAACATTATTATAGTACAGCTAAAAGTTTTTGGTATAATGAAGTACCGATTGCAGTCAGTAGGCTTATGTGCTCTGGCAACTTGCAATTCTCCTTTCGATGACCAGATCATTCTCAGACTTATATTGATATATGAAATTATTGGAAGGACAAACGTATCGTTTGCCCCCCTCCCCCCTTCAATATTTTTGACAACTTGAAAAATGTATAAAACGTAAAGCAAGATATGTTTCACAATGTGATAGCCAAAATGTGTCTCACTCAGTTTCACGTACATAGAAACTTGCTCAAAAAACTTAGCATAGGGCTCAGAGGTTGTTGACACCTTCCACTGACCTTTGACATTTTGATGACCTTTAGCTCCCTATGAGACATCTACCACCCAAGCTTGGTCACAATTGAGCAAATGGGGGCAAAGTTTTGGGCCAAAACAAAAACTTGCTCAAAAAAACTTAACTTTGGTCTCAAAAAGGTTGTTGACCATTGTCAGTGACCTTTCACCTTGTGGTGACCTTCACATACTTCTGAATTTGAAAGTATGTATGATCAATTTTCCATCCAAGTTTGATTGAAATTGGAGCATTTGGCAGAGAGTTATTTAAGTTTTTGTGAGAGTAACGGACGGATGGATAGACGCCACAGTGATCGCTTATTCTCCCTCCACCTCGGTGGGCTTGACAAAATTCAGTGCAAGGCAGTACAAAATAATTTAACTTTACATAAAAATACTTAACATACCTAATTTTCAATTATGCAAAGTGGATGCAAAATATCATTGTTATGTTCTTTAATCGTGGATTCATCTAGGGACAACATAATAATCAGATCTGGCACACAGATGTAACGTAACGTCTAGTTTATTATAACGCCATGTTTGCACTCCCGCGTACATGTATGTGTACAATCTTAACATTGAAGCTACGGGCTGTAGTCTTCATCACATACTCAACAATCATATATCAATTTTGTGCAAAAATTTTGACATATTTGCCCCCCCCCCCACCCGCCAAATTGGAAAAATGGATCAACACCACTGTGCCATGCTAACCTCCAGGTCTAACTTATTGTCAGGTTTGACAAAAATATCTATTTACTTCATGTAATTTTTGCCTATTTCAAGCTCAGAGGTAATGGTCCAATTGTTTCAAATTGATATTTTTTCCACAAACTATGACCAAGATGTCTCAAGTTTCATGGGAATTGCACGCAAGTCAGCATTTGTTTGGCATGGGCTCTGATGGAGGAAGACAAGATACCTCCATCACCCTACGTGGAACGACATTACTGTTTCAATGCATTACCGAGACTGATGAATGATATAGTGACACTAAATCAGCATTTACTCTCTTGCTGAATTTGATTGTACTGTTTGCAGAAATAATATTTGCCAGCCTTCCCGATCTGGTCTGACACTTTGATATCCAGCATCCTGACGTCACTGATTGCTCCCAAAGCCCTTGGCAACCGCATCCATCAAAACTCCATCCTTACATGATGGGTTGGGTGTGAGCAGTGTACATAGAGATACAATATATTACTTTCCTCATGAGATCTCTTATGTATACTGACCAGAAAGAACAGTAATGTTATTTCTATATTTTACCTGCTTTGTTGATTATTCATGAACAAATTTGTAATTTCAAATATACTTAGCTTTTGGGTTACCATTCCGCTCAGTTTTCTAGTAAACCAATATAATATGAAATATTCAGAAAGAAGAAGAAGAAGAAGAAGAAGAAGAAGAAGAAGAAGAAGAGAAAAGATGATGATGATAATTATGATGATGATCCTGAATCAACATTTCACTTGGTTCACTTCCACTAAAATTTCTGTCAGCATAAGCAGCAAATAGAAAAAATGTTTTTTTAGTTCCTGTAAACTGAATGACAAATTACACCCGAATTCTAACAAGTATTTGAAATATAGGCTACACCAATGAAATGATACAAATGATATATGAAAGAAGCAGATTGAGAGGCTATGCACTTATAGAAAGTACATGTATATAGTTTGCAGCTTGCTTCATGGGACAATATGGGGTCATCATTCTTAGCATAACAGGAATTGTATGCTCCATTCAGAAAATCACACTTTATCACAGGAGTTTTTAAACTTTTTTGTCCACATAAATTCTAACCTTAAAGAACGGGTCAATCAACATGACACAAGTCTTTACCTGTCTTCTTCGGTTTGGTTAAGATTGGAGCCAGCTTGGGGCTGCTGGGTCTCAGGCCACCATCAAGGCCGGACAAGGCTCTGCCACTGGTACTGGAGATTTTCATCGGCTGAGCACCAGGTAGCGGGAAACCTGCTTTTGACAAACAAGTGAACCAAGTGGACATTCAAAGAGACAACACAATCATTTACTCATCATTTAAAAACTTTCCAACAAAATCTGATCATTCAACAAACTTGGAAACTTTCAGAGTGTAATTTAAAATGCTCAACTATTAAAATTTGGAGACTGTCGGGTGTTTTTCATAGGGGAAATCTTGGCCCCATGCTCCCCGCAAACACCTGAAAAAATGTAAGTGTGAAAGCACCCCCTTTACAAACTACAAACCTTCAACCCCCTTTGCTTCAATCTGCAACATAATACACACCCTTGGGTACCCGTAATCATTAGATTTTTTGACTTCAAATAAACGGTTCTAAAAATTGTGCAAGTGAAAAGCACCCTCTTTGGCAATTAGAGAATACTCTTCTGACCTGATGCTTATGTCAACATCAACAGCATATAGTAGTCTTAGCTTTCAAATACTGTTAGTTCTGTTCAGTTTGCTTGCTTACTCTTGAGATATGCATACTTAAAAATGAAATGGTAAAATCACAATTGTGCCACTCAGGCGCGGCGGAACGTTCAGATTAACAATAGACTTGGAGGGGCAACCATTGTTTGGGAACAATGCTGTGCCCTCCCAAACTATTGTATATTCCAAACGTTCCGCCGCCCATGGTGCCACTTTAACTACAGTCCCTAGGAAAAGTGGCACAATTTTGATTTCACCCTTTTGTTGTTTACAGATTAAAACAAGCAATTTGAACAAAAGAAACAGCATTTGAAAGCTGAGACTTCGCCCATGACGTTGCCGTAACCATAATGTCACAACAGTATTTTGTAATTGCCAAAGAGGGCACTTTTTACTTGCACAATTTTTTTTTTAGACAAGCTGTATAAGACATAGCATATGGTACACGTAAGTTGGAGCCCCCATACCATCCACACGATTCTTGGCTATATGACAGTAATTTGTAACAGTGGTAATTGCAAATGGTACAAATTTCTTTACCTCCACTCTTCTGTGCCTCAAGTATCTCCTTGGCTTGTCGCTGTAGAACCGCTGCATCGGGTAGATCCCGATAAAACGGCTTCAGTAGAAGAGACGATGATGCTGAGCTGTTCAACTTGGCATGTCCGGATTTCTTTTGACCCGTTCCCTTGGCGACGTGATTGTTTCTCCCTTTCGGATGCGCCACCGACGTACTGTTCGTGGCATCGATTGCGGAATGCAGAGAAGGATGCTGCTCTGAGGACAGGATATCCAGTAAGGCATTGCTGTTAGTATCGCTGCTACCTAGGTGTGGCTCTGACTTGGCATGATGTAGACCACTCCCAACGTCCATGTTTTCGGCTCCGTGCGTCGTCAGCTGCGTATCGTGATCGGTACGACGATGCAGATGCACCAGTGCTTCATCATTGTTACCAGAGTCCCCGTCCACGGCACTCGAGGTGGAACTAGTTCTGATTTTAATCATGCTTTGGCTGTAGGATTCGGCGTTTTGAACATCCTCACCGTGCCATGGATCGTCCGACATTCTATCAAATCCTACAGCACCCTCTGAATGGTTATCGTGAGCACCTACGCCCATCATATCCGATTTATTGGTATCAGCTGCTGGTCGCGACGTACTGGCAAGACTCTCATCGAACGACGCACTCTGCTTCTTTTCCAGGCTACAACTTCTCGATTTACTATTGTTTTTCCTCCTGTCCAACCAGTTTGAAAGGAATCCAAAACGTTTCCTCTTGGCATTGTCTCTGACGGACTTTCCCTGCGGACTGTGACTGGAGTTTGACATCACCGTCCTCCCGTCTCCTATATCGTCGAAATTCCGCCCCGACCTCCTTTCAAATTCCTTAAGCACCTTGGTGACTTCGTCCTTCCCAGCCTGTTGGCTGTACTGAAGGGGGGTTCCCCCATCCAGGTCGATGGGTGATGAGTTCACTCCCAGTTCCAGCAGAACTTTAACACAGTTAGGATGGCCTTTGACTGCTAGCCCAGTGTAATGGTGTCCTGTTGAATAAAGCAGATATATAGAAGCCTACAAGTTTAGTTTCAGAATATGGAATTTATCTTATTTTCTGGTGGAGAGTTTAAGATTACTGTAATACTATGTGGTACAATAACTTACCTTCCCTTTATTGTTTAAAACAGGTAAAATGGGTGATGGTGATTAAATCTTAGAAATTTAGACTCATTTACAAGAAAAGAATGAAGATTTTTTTTTTTAATGAATTTGGGAAGGAAATACACCACTGGTCAGCAGTAGAGTCATTTATTCCTTTTAGGGGAAAATAAGCTGAACTGAAACCACAAGAAGAAAGACAAATGGGATGATAGGGACAGTAGAATAATAGAAGGAGGGCTCCTGGTCTCACAACTCATTTGGGCCTAGGAATTTTCTCTGTCCAAACTTTGTTTGATTTATTTTCTTTTCTGCTCTTTGCAGCCCCCCCCTTGACCTTTAACCTTGGTCAATTTGACCCATATTTAAACTTGACCTGGCCTTCATGAGATATACCTTAATTTACCTCAAACCTATAACTAGAGCAGTTTGACTGTGTGCAGCCGATGGGTATGCCTCCGCACTCCCAGCTCAAACCAAATTAAATTGAAATTTGGCTCATTCATGTATGTACACAATCTGATCACACATCTCTTAATTACCATGGTAATGAGCTGAAATGAGATGTATTCAATATCCTGTCACCTTTGACCTTTTACCTCCAAAATCTACTCTGTTTATCTTAGCCTAATAAATCACATTTGACCCAAGTCACATCAACATCTGATCAGCCATTCATAAGTTATAGCAGAAACAATCCCAAATCAGAACTGCAATAGCCCCGTGACCTATGATTTTTTACCTTTCAACTCTGAAATCTTATCGGTTCATCAGTGCCTTATAAAAATACTCCACCCAAGTTACATCAAAATCTGACCTGCCATTTTTAAGATGGTAACGAGCTCAAATCAGACATGTTTTAGGCCCTGTATAGCTCAAGAAATCTACATGAATTATAAGCAAGCAGCAATGAGTATTTCGATCATTTGGCTGTACCTTTCATCTGGATCCAAAGCTTCAAAATTCACGTTTGGTAGCTGCGCAAACTCCACGATTATCTCATGGTGCCCCGCAGCCGCTGCCAGGTGAACGCAGGTCTTCCCTGTGGCTTCCAAGGAGTTAATCAGGGGTGCTCCACCATTCAGACACTTGGCCATCACAGAGCTGCACACCAAACTACCATTCTGAAACAATATCAAACAGAGAAACAAATTAAGTAGATCTTTTCTTTTCCCCAGCACTCATGTGGCTGTTTATAATATTTTAAATATTCTCAATGCTTCGTACAACTGATGTTGCTTATATTGTTACTTGTGA
>JZLH01S0013926.1:42246-58636 GCA_001188425.1 Eucidaris tribuloides
TAGGGATCATTCCTGACAAGTTTGGGCCAAATCCAATCATGCATTTTGAAGAAGAAGCTGAAAATGTGTAAAAGTTTACGCACGACGAACGACGCACGACGCACGACGGACAAAAAGCGATCGCAATAGCTCACTTGAGCCTTTGGCTCAGGTGAGCTAAAAATGACATCCCTCCAGAAATAAACAAATGTGAAAAACTAAAATCAGGAGAGAATTAGGAGCATGCCTTAAAATAAAGTTCTTTTTTCCTACGTTTTTTATTTCATAAGAAAAGAATCAATATCTAGTGGGACAGATTACACATAACAATGCACTCAGGTTACACCCATATTTTATTAAATTGAAGAGATAAAGCAAAATTCACATGCCAAAACACATATTCCAGTTTATACCATTTTTTTCCCCCAAGGTAAGTGACATTATGTAGGCCTACTAGTACAAGTGCATGTATGTGATGATAAGTGGGTAACATACAATTACTTGGATTTGTATGTAATGAAAAATGCATTAGGGTTGCTAGGAAACTAAAGAAAATTGCCTTTATATGGAGGCAGTCTTTGGTTATGGATGGTGTGTTACTTTCTCATTCAAATTAAAGGTAAATGACGTGATTTGGGGTAGTCCACAACTTAGGGTAAACCATTCTAGAATCAAGTAAACTATGCAAGAATTCTACTGTAAAAATTTTGTAGTCAAAAGTTGACTCATTTTAAAAGTACTTCCATCAGTATGCCTTGTGGCAGACAAATTTGTGGTGTAGCTTTCTATGAGATTAATTTTTCTTGAGGCTCAAGAGAAATAAAATCCTTGTATGTTCACGCTTGGTTCTCCTTAAAGCCCAAGTTTAGTTTTGGGGATTTTTTGTCATCTGAAAGCTTATCCAAAGTCTATAACCTGGCTGCAATAATAGGATTGCTGAATGCTGTTGTTTTGTTTTATTATTAAATTAATGGAAAATCTGCGACGGGCACCCCGCGAGTTTCGACTGATATTTACATTAATAGCATACCAAAGGGTTACAAAATGCTTTAAGGTTACAATGTGATATACCTCAGTCATGAAAGAGACAGACCTTCTGCTCTTTCAGATGAGGTATAAATCGCATAACCTTTTTGTCTTTAGTTTCTTTTGATTAAATTAATTAATGAAAATGGGCTATAGTTTCTAGGCATTATAGGCATCAAAGGGTTAAAAAGGTTATTAGGAGCTATAGCCTCATCTAAAAGAGCAGAGTCTGTCTCTTCAGATGAGGTTATAACACATGTATCCTTAAAGTTCTTTTAACCCTTGGATGCTATAATATAAAATATAGTCGAAAATCTTGGGGCTCCCCCCCCCCCCCGGAGATTTTTCATTAACTAATTAAAAAAAAAAACTAAAGACATTCAGAATCTAACTATTGGCAGGGATTTTATGACTATTGGGCATAAATTTTTCAAATAACAAAAAAGCCCCCAAACTAAACTTGGGCTTTAAGTATACAAATCATGTCTGGGCCAATTTTGTATTAATGGTCAAAATCAGCACTGACACTTCAAAGACTAACATGTTAAAGGCAAGGTTCACCCTGATGTCAAGTTGGTTTTAATAAAAGCAGAACAATGAAAGAAACGTATTAATGAAAGTTTGGCGAAAATCCACAAAAGAATAGCGGAGTCATGAACTTTCAAAGTTTTAAATTTGTGACGTCACATACGAGCAGCTGCCCATATGTCATATAATATTAATTCAATAAATTGCCACTTTCTATTGGTTCATGATAATTGAATGTTGTTGTTTTTTTCAAAGAAGCATGTATAAAATAATGTTTCTAATCAGTAACATTTTCAATTTTATGAGAATACAGCACTTTATGGAATTTATATCACATGACAATGGGAGAGCTGCTCGCATGTGATGTAACAAATTTGAAACTTTGAAAGTTCATAACTCCACTATTCATTGGTGGATTTTCGCCAAACTTTCATTAACATGTTTCTCTCATCGTTCTGCTTTTATTAAAATCAACTAGACATTAGGGTGAACCTTGCCTTTGATTACAATAAAAATCAAAAGATTTGATGATCACTGAATCATTTTACAATCATATTGTCACACTTTTTAATGGTTTCTTTGAAAAAGAATATACAAAATCCACATATTAAGCACAAGAAGATGCGGCACAAAAGCAATTTTGCATAACTGCAGAAAATCCATTATATCTCAGGATTGGCACAACTACATGAGATGAAATAAAATTAATTCAAATGTGTGGTCTGTTAGCTTTACAAAATTACCCAACATAAAAAGGTTGTACGTGTGCAAATTTCATATAATGAAGAATGAGGTACAAGTTTATTTTTTTTGACACGATCTGCAAATTGCAAAAATAGGGACAGTGATTTTCCATTTCAAGAAAAGGCCTTTTCCATTTTCAATAATCTGGAATTCCGTTTCAATTTGTCTGAAAAATGGAAATTCCGTTTTACCATAGACTTTGTATACATGCAAAAAATTGACAATTCCATTTACATAAAACTTGAAACAAATATTTCTCGCTGTTTTTGTGTTTTTGTGTCAACTTTTTCTAATTTTTGTTCTGAGTTTTGTGTTTTTTCCTTTCAAAAGTAAAAATTTGGAGAAAAAAAAAGGTTTTCTGTGATTTTCCATTTGAAAACTCATTTTCCATTTCGAGTTGTTATTTCCGGAAATTCCGTCCGTTTTCCGTTATCATGGAAAATCACTGTCCCTACAAATAAGAGTTCCTGATTCAACATTTTCAACATTGCGGTGGAACACAGTACAGTACTTTAAAACGGTATTAGTGCTATGCTGCCAGAGCTGGTTCGTTTTTCTCCCTTTATCTCTTTCTTCTGTCTATTTCATGTTTTCATTTTTTCCTCTCATTTTGTTGATTTCCTTTTGTGACAGGGGGCATGTCGTGTCCCAGTGCCCCCCTGAATGTAGAACTGAGTATTTAGTTAAATATGTCACACACAACATAGGTATTTAATAGCTCTGCACGAGCGTGTTTCACAGTAAAAGAGTAAACAAGTTTGATTCTCTACAATGACCTTCCCCTTGCCATTTCTAAGATTATTAGTCTGCTCAAATGAAAAAAAAAATCCATCAGAAAATTAATCACTAGAAAAAATATACAGTGTAGTTAAATTCACAAAACTCCACACAAAGATCAATAATTACCCCAGAGCACTTCAAGCAAATCGTCAGTGATTTCCCGTACCGGCGAATGTTTGATTTGTTTGATATACAAGATTCACCGGTATGTAATGTCACCCACGATATGTACCATTAAATGGTTATTGTCAAGTGAGATTTCATTAGAAAATGTCAGCGTTCTGCATGGGTTTCAGGAACAAGGTAATCTCTGGTACACTGAAGAAATATTAAATGCAGAAAAACTAGGTTGTGCAGCCATATATTTCTTGCACATCACTGTACGCATATACTGGTTATACATTCATTCAAATGGGGAAACTGTGAAACATTTTAATTATTTCTTTATCAGAATATGCGTAAGTTATTTGAACCATAGTGTAAAAAAAATATTCTGAGAAAATTGTGAAATTAGTTACATCATGAATGAAATCACTATGCAGTGTTGCACTAATTCAAATCAACTTTTTTATACTTATCACAGGGAACCACTACTTTAAAGCATACATATGTTTAATGCAGTTAATATTTTTAGGTAGTAAGAAAATGAATGTCTGACATTTGCTGCGGCGACAATTGATCCGACGATATTTCATGCACTAACCCTCACCTCAACCCTAAATCTAACCCTAATGTAAACACTAACCCTAACCCTATTTTGAACTTGAAACCCAATGGCAACCCTAACCCAAACTCTTTGTCTTCTGAGATATTGTTACCGGAGCAACTCTCGTTGAAGCAAATGTCGGATCACCAAGAAAATATGCAAAATCACTAGTCTACTTGTGATAGATTTTAGCCCCCCCCCCCCCTCTTCCTCCACCCCCCCCCCCACCTCCCTTTCACAGGATTTTGAGCAACTTCACTGGAATACTGAATAATTCATGGACTGCTATGCACAAATTAATATCAATCTACCACTTGAATAAAAGTCTTCATTGCTCAGCCTTCATTTCATTTGCTAAGACTGATCTATTCATACTTTCCAGGCAAAAAACAAAACAAAGCCACCCCCTCCAAAAAAATAAAAAATAAAAAATTGTGAGGTTATAGTTTTATGTGACTTGTGCGACTTAACAAAAATATTCACTTTACAAAGTGAATGAAAAACACAATAAATTTACAAAAATAAATTCTCACGAATTCCCCGTCTTGAAGAAAAAATCGTGGGAGTATACAGTATGTGCACAAAAATATGTATACAGTACATACAATACAGGAATATTAGAATCTTCAAATCAAGACTGAGGTTTTGATGGGTACAGAATGTTTAAAAAAGAAGCCTCATGAATGTGTTATACTGGTGCAAGATATTCTGTGTTTATTCTGTCACAGTTGTTTCTGTCCTTAAAGACATTATTTGATATTAGGGAAGCACCATTACAAAAACTGTTAAACATTGATATCTGACCTCCACGATAGTGTTTAAATGGATAAATAAACTCCCTAGAACACAAAAATTTAGGCAGTTATACTGTCACCTGTCAATAGCAAAATAAACACAGAAGAATATCAGTATAATGTACGCTATGACACAGGAATTTATGGGAAAAACTGGAGTGGTCGATCACTGAATTTCACTTTTTATAATCACCTAATGATCATTTTGAAGTATAATATTTTTTCTTTAATGCTTCATTTTTGGACCTTATCAGAGAAACACAAAGCATGAAGGATTATGAAATACAGTATTTTTAAACTTAAAACATTTGTTAAATTTTGCCTTTACAGCTGATTATTCTAATAAGCTATTAACCTAATTGTCTCGGAAATGAGAGCATCATCACATACATGTAGTTCAGATCATTTAGTCAGGCCTCAGTGCATTCAGTAGTCAATGCATAAACAACCAAATTTCATTTGCATCGGTAATGGAATCAACCATACACTAAACATACGGTAACAACCCATTCAACAATCACATCTTACATGTTATCTACCAATCAATTTTAGTGCTGTGGCATTTAGCATATTTCATCCTGTAACCATGGCAACAATCCTATACCTTATGACCTTCGCATAGCGAACCAATTAATTTTTTATAAGCTAGATGGAACTTACGCTCCTTTCTGCTCTAAATGACTATGTATACAATAATGCCATTAATCACTGTATTCACAGAGCAAGGCCATGGATACGATATAATGGCAAATAGCCAGAGTGGTGTCACAGGGACTTGTTAAAGGGAAAATTATGGCAAGGCTGGCAGTAGTCCTCAATTTAGGACACAATGCTCTCAGAATCAAGTATGCTGTTTAAAAGCCAAGCGTCTCTTTTGCAAGCCTAAAAATTGACATTGTGTAAATACACTGGCATATAAAAGAAAATACCATCTAAGAACCTTAATATCTAAGTATAGGAGCTAAAAATTCAGATTTAGCGGGATTATAGTGACCGTTAGACTCCACGGGACAAAAATTCCTAGCATAGAATGTACAATAAACGGCCATAATTTTGTTTGCCCATTTTCAATTACTGACTGATTACTGATCCCCAGATAACACAGACATGTCCTTAAAGGCACTGTATGACAATGTTTCCATTTAAGAATATGCGAGCTACTTGATTCCCCATGCTAGTAGTGTCTTCGTTAAGGTCTAAAAATGAAGCCCTGAAAAAATTACAGTTCAAAACAATCATTTAGTGCTTTTAGAAATGAAAACCATTTGAGTGACCATTCCAGTGTATCCCATAGACTGCTGTGAGACAGAATTTTCTATCAGCTGAGAACAAATCATGTGCCGATTTGTATCTGTATATATTTTACAAGTGATAGCATAACTATCTGAACTTTGGTGTTCTAGGGTGTTTATTTGTCTATTCAAACACTGTCAGATATGTCAAATAGCAAAGTTTGACAATTTTTAAACAGGTCTTCCACAATGTTATATAGTGTCTTTAAACAATGGCATAGGAGCATGAATGATCTTTTCTAGGTGTTCTAGGTGGATGCACATGCAAAATATAAGATTCCTTGCCTTTGATGTTTCTGCTGTGAAAATTACACAGTCATGCATTTCTTCTTTGATGTACAATCCTTATCAGAAAATGGTGCGACAGTGAAATTTGTTACGCAGCTTTCTATGGGCTCAATTTCTATTTTCACTTGATTGCTTTGAATTGACAAGATCTGAAAGCTTCTGGGGGCCCCACCCCTTAAGACCCCATAAGATAGTGCATAGGGTGTTAATTTGGATCCTCTTAGCATGGACCTTTCGTTAGTAGGTCCATGCTCTTAGCAAGACTTGTGGATGTGCCACTGCCTTCATATATACAAACAACCTACCTTCCATTGGATTTTATGCAATATGTCTTCAAAGTGCTGATACAGTTAAATACACAATTTAAAGCCACTGGCTAACATAATACCACAGCTAAAAAATGTGAACTACATAATCCTCCATGCTGTAAGTGTCTTTGATAAGGTCTAAAAATAAAGCCCTGAAAAATTGGTATTTCAAAATGGTTATTTAGTGGTTTATAAAAGTGAAAATCGTAAGTTGACCGGATTCACCTGCCCATTTCCTCCCATAGACTTACTGTGTGTGGATCTAGGCTATTTAAACTTGCCCCCGAGTACTAATTGTTTATTCATTCATATCTTGCCAGTGGCAGCATAAAATTCCAAACTTTGGTATTCTAGGGTGATTACTTGTCCATTCATACACTACTATGTAGCTGAGATAGCAAAGTTTGAAATTGTTAGCCTATCACTTTAATATCTTGTGGAGGTTCAATTTACAAATTGTCCAACTTTGATATTTGATCTACATAGTAGTGCTTGAATGGACAAATATAAATGGGGTATACGAAACTTTTGGAAGTTTACACTGCCACTGGCAAGAGTTGGAGAAACATCACACATGACTTATGCATCAGGCTCACTCCTTTACACAGCACATAAAGGGGGAAATGGGCATGGTAAAACTGGTTACTAGTGGATTTTCAATTTTTTTAATCCGTTCAAGATGGTCTGATATTGCTTTAACACACATTTTGCATATACCTCGCAATGAGATACCTCCTGTCTAGTTCTCAATGGGTTAAGCTAAGTCCTCCATTTTTCCGTTTTACAAAATCAAAATTCCATTTTTCAAGTTTGTCATTTTCCACAATTTTCCGCGTTACTCAAATTCACGTATATAGACACCATATATTACCTAATGCTCGCATGATTAGAACTCATCATCAGTGAAATGGAGCAGCCGTACTTATGGTAGTGAGAAAGACGGCCGGCAGAGGGGCCGGAGAGGGGTTTGCTTGGGTCATTAAAGTTGGTAGTAAATTTCTGCCTGGTAATGGTATTATTTAGTGAAATAATTATTCAATTTATTTTAAACATTTTAATATTTGTTTATTTTGTAATTTACTACCAATTCTAAGGTTATTACTTCAGCATTTCATGATTTCCCAATTTTTCGCGTTACACTTCCCATTTCCGCGATTTTTCTTCGTTTTCCGTATCGTGGAAGAATGGAGTCTTTAGTTAAAGCACTTAATGATCATTGTGAAGAACACTTTTTTTTCAGGGCTTCTTTTATAGATCCTATCTGATACACTTACAGCATGGAGGATTTTGTAGCTCAAATTTTGTAAATCTGGGAGCATGCCCTTTAACCCATTGGGGTCACTTCTATGTGGCAGTATTGTTCAATGAGAAGAGAGATGGCATTTTCACCTGGGTGGCCATGAAAGGAATATAAATGTACACATTTATGTTTTCTTAAAAAAAACTAAAAAAGTCTACACAGCATATCTAATTTCTTCAATATCAGTTGTGTAAACATACAGTAGATGTGTACTTTACGGAACAGAGGCATTCTGGCAATACAACATTAGCGTTTATTGTCAGTATGACTGAAACGTTTTATCATAAAATATTGACTTCTGTGGAGGACAGTCGAGCTCAAAGGATGAAAGTGACATACATCCACATCTACAGTAGACTGCTAACAAGGAAGCTTTGGAGAAGCAGCAAGCGGGCTGGCCCCTTAAAGACATACGCTAACATTGTGGAGCTTCAATTTAAAAAATCATCAAACTTTGATATCTGAGCTACATAGTAGTGTTTAAACGGACAATTAATCTGCCAAGCTTTTGGCCCTCTGGCTTTAAGATTATGAAATTTGAGATATATCTTTATGATCTTATTATTCTATAAAGCCACAGGCTAAAAATGACTACAATCTTGAAAAATGTGAGCTACACAATCTTCCATGCTCTAAATGTCTTTGATAAGGTCCAAAAATGAAGTCCTGAAAAAAAATTGAATTTCAAAATGATGATTTAGTGCTCAAAAAAGTAAAAATTTACAAGCATTAAAGTTGACGAGACCTCCATGCCCATTTCCTCCCATAGACTTACTGTGTGTAGATCTAGGTAATTTATCCTCCACTGGAGTGGAAATTCTAGGGTGTTTAAAAATGGAAACAGCTATTCTGTCTCAATCATCCTTATTTCGCCTATATAACTACTACCATGAGACTCTGCATCTTAATATTCCGATTTGATTCTGTTCTTCATTTGTAACTAAACTCAAGCTACTCTGTTTAGGGTACTGATTAGTGGAAATTATCAGAAATATCCAATTAAGCACACAGAATGTAGGTAATTACAAACTTGACCACCACTGATTGTCTGTCAAAGATGCTGTGCCGAATACATCTTTTCTTCTGAGTTAGGTACGCATTTCAGTGGAATTCCTACTTGAGTAATTGCCCATAACACCTCCAATACACAAAAGCTTAAATTATTTACAGGAAGTTTCCTACCATTAGCACAGTACTTCTTAGGGGTGGCGAAAATTGATCTGAACCTCATTTGATTATCGTGGAAAGAACATCGTCGATAACACGATTTATCGCCAGAGTTGAAAAACAGATTTGTGATGAAGAAGATAAATCTATTTTAGGCTGAACTTGCAGCCCTGTAGGGCTGTTATCAAAATGTAGTCAAAACAATGTTGCTTTCTGCAGACCCCCTTGTAACTAAATCAGGAGATTCATGGTGCTGATTGTTTACATTTTTGGTGGGCAGCGTGTTGATACTGATAGAGTTCTTATGATTGTTGATAGTTATACTAAATGCTCTACCGCTTTCAATACCACAAGTTTGATAGCTGAAGAGAATGGAGGTGTCTCTTCTGTCCCCCACTTCCCTGTCTACAGACAGTAGCACTCATGTGCAGAGTATTCATTCATCGCTACATATTTTTTGGTCCCTCCCACTGTAGTGCATGCATTTACCCCATCAGGTTTTCATAATTGATGGTATTTTTGGTTATATCGTGCCTCTGGCGATATTTTGAAATAATCATGAGATCATTATCGTGTAGATGATATTTTTTCAACATCGTGTAATTTCGATATTATCTAAACATCGGCCAGCCCTAGAAATTCTTATAATAATTAGAGAGCAATCATGCAAATACAGCTTCATAATGGCCCTTTTCACAAAAACAATGGAAGCAAGTGACTACATACATGTATGATTATGCTTGCTTCTAATTTGACAACTCCTTTGCATAGTACAATGCTTTACATTTGTACCATTGAGTCTATAGGCCTACTTCGTATGTAATTTCTAAGATGGTTTGGAGGAAAAGCTTGATGAAAGAAGGTTTTGGCCAAGAATAAAATGAGATTTACATGCTAGTAGGTGGCATTAAAGTACATGATAAGATGAACAGTAAGACTCCTACATACATGTACTACTTTACCTGATAAACTTAAATGTCAGACCACATTAGAAGCATGTCACAATAATTGAGTTCAAAAAGATCTACAGAATATATTCTGAGAGGACTATTTCTTATGATCCCCTCGAGTGGAGAATTCTTTCCATCTTTCAAAGAATTCAGACGAGATTAGCTCAAATTTCATGTAAAGATTGAACATCAAAGAAAAACCAGAACACAATTCAATATCAAAGTCTCCCATGTCCAAAAGTGAGATTAAAAAAATTGAAAATAATGACATCAGGCATGAATGTACATAGCCAGTGGCATATTAGCGGGATAAATTACCCAACTTGCGTCACAGCTCTAATTGTCAGGAGATAGAGTGGACACGTAATGTTTGAACTTCAATTAAAGACACTATATAACATTGCAGTAGCCCCATTTAGAAAGCTGTCAAACTTTGCTATCTGACATACTTGACTGACAGTGTTTGAATGTACAAATAAACAGTTACCTTGAACACAAAGTTCAGACAGTTATGCTGTTACCAATAAAAATTGGCACATGAATTATTGTCAGCTGATGAAAATTCCAGTTCAAAACGATCATTAAGTGCTTTTAAAAAAATGAAAATCATTGAGTGACCATTCCAGTTTATCCCATAGACTGCTGTGTGACAGAATTTTCTATCAGCCGAGAATAAACCATGTGCCGATTTGTATCTGTATATATTTTACAAGTGACAGTATAACTGTCTAAAGTTTTGTGTTGTAGGGTGTTTACATGTATTTGTCCATTCAAACACTGTCAGATACGTCAGATAGCAAAGTTTGACAATTTTTTAAATGAGGCTTCCACAATGTCATATAGTGTCTTTAATTGTCAGGAGATGGTGTGGACACGTAATGTTTGAACTTCAAATTAACATGATAAAGAATTCTAATATGTGGCATGATGGTGCATTATTGGTGTACTCACTGAGCTGGACAACCTGTGTAATACGGACACACTGACGACCAATATCATTCTTATACATCTTGGGATTAAAGGGTAATTCTTAGCTCATGGCAAGTTGCTTTGAATAGGACCAGAAAAATCAGGAAAATGCATCAGTGAAAGTTTGACAAAAATCAGACGATTAAAAAAAGATAAATTACTGGAGGGGGATTATAGACCTTATAATCCCCCTGTTGTGTCAGGCTAAAAAAAGCACAACTTTTACACGAAGTTCATGATGAATACCTTAAGCCATTCTACTATGCAATCATTCCTTTGTCATACAGCTCAACCAAAATAAATAGACAAGGCAGGAATCCATCCCAAAAGCACAACCTTTTTTTCAGATCTTTTACAGCATCATCCCTACAAACAAAGGGGTCTTTTTTTTCTTTAAAAACACCACACTTAGTGTCGATAGTGAGAAATATTTTGAAGCAAAAGTAAGATGGTCTGGAGTGGCCTTTCAGAAGGAAGAACAGCAAATTTGAGGGTCTCCAGAACAGAATTTTGTTTTAACCCACTGGAGACTAACTACGACATATCTTGTGTTGGGGTCTATGGAAACTGTGTGTTATGGTGAAATCATCTCCAATGGGTTAAATTCTGTGGCTTTTGAAATCATGATGCTCTAAAGCCGGAATTCATGGATGAAAATGTCTCAACAGAGACACGTACATGTGCCCCCTCCCCCCCTCCCCCCCACCCCCGTTAAAAATACATCATAGTCAGGAAACTGAATGTGATTGCTAAGAAGGAAGAGGAAGAACACATTTGTTGTATGGCAGAAGGCCCCTACCATATGTTCCTGGCAGAAGGGCCTTAACAGTAACTTTTCTCCAATTCAAGAAATATTGCCTTATTTCATATTTGCGCTATACAGATTGACAGAAGAATCTAAAAATATCACACTACTTTGATTTCATGTGAAAAAAACCCAATAGTTTTCAAGTTAGAGGCAATTTAGTGTCAAGGCCCTTCTGTTGGGAACATTTGTTAGGGCCCTTTTGCCAGACAACGAATGTCAGGAAACTGATTGTGGTTGGTATATAAAGGACGAGGAAGAAGACATGACGGTTTTGCGGAGAAGGATCAACCTTGCCCTCTTTACAGCAGATGATGCAACACTGGGAATATGAAGCTACTCTTGGATGCATAATTCAAGCCATAATGACGTAATATATTGTCTTCAGAGCATGAAGAGGCATGAAGCAAGTCAACCAGCCCACGTTCACATTCCACACATGACAGTGCAATTATGCAATCATATTAATATGCAATAGATAGACAGATGGACACAGATAAGTAGGTGAAAATATGAGATCAATGCTGATAAGTATGTTTACTCATATATCCATTTATCAATCAGTGATTTGCTTGATATGCGAATAGCCTGGAGCCTACATTGTAACGGTGTTTATAAATGACATGATGCATGTACAGATATACGACAAGGTTTTATTCGCAGCACGCCCCCAAACACGCCCACACACTCAGACACACAAACATTCGCACATACACAGTGTGCCTGTTCAACATCACAGTTGCCAGTGGTTTCGAGGAGTTAGGAGGAGTTAGGTTTTGAGGAGTTATATTGCAAATACACATTCCATTTTTCACACAAACATGATGAACACACAAGTGCAATGTTTGTTAGAGACAAATTTTCTTCACACATCAGTTTCACGCTCAATATAAATTTGAAGATATCTGTTAGGAGAGCTGTGGTAAGCACAAATTTAAAGCCTAAGTTTGATTTTGGTAAATGGTAAAAAAATGAAATTCTTTGCAATTATCATTTCTTTTCTTAGATAGACCTAGATGATCTATCAATACCCTGAAAATTGCCCACGCTGAAACTATTCCATGGTTAAGAAACTACTCAAAATGTAAAATGTTAAGGGGTCGGGGGGGGGGGGCAATTCCCATACGTAATGTACACAGCAATATCAATTTACTGATGGTTTTAAAACCGAAATACGTCATTAGAAACAATTTTTGGTTGCTATTCAATCAAAGCTTTGTGGGTTTTAACGTTTAGTATAAATACCAGGGTTTTCTCGCTCTTCCATCATTCTCCTGACCACAGCCAGAGCATTCTGCCCGATCGTGGAGTTTTTCTCACTTACATGATTATACCACAAACCTTTGATCCAATCAAGACTTCACCATACAATTATTAACATGTTATATTAATTTTTACTTGGTTTGAGGTTGTTTTGATATTGGAGAAACAATGCTACACTTTTTGGATGATTGCTGAAAAATTTGTCAGATCCACCAAAGCTATACTTCAATGTACGGTAATAAAACAAAGAAAATAATAAATGATTTTATCTACATCAGATGAAAAAGTAAAATTTATAGACTAATATAATTACAAAATATAAATTTTATAACACATATGTCTGGGTTGTGACACATGTCTGCATATTGGCAAAGGGACAAAGCAATGAAATCACACTGCTCCATTGGTTTTAGATAAAGTTATCAAGAATCATTCTTTTTGGTAATTTAGATCCTGATGATTTTTTTGGGGGGGGGGTGGGGGGGGGGATCATCAAACCTCAGCAAAAAATATGTCAAGATCAGGGTTATAGCTACGGCGCCGGTCAGTAGTAGCCGGCACAAACTGAAGCCGACCACCACTGAGCTGAATTTATTAGTCCTCCAACCGGCACAGAAAAGCTTTTAAATGACCGTAAAATGTTTTAAATCTCTACATAAATCGTGTATTTTGAACTTTAAACGTCATTTCATTTCAGCCGAAGATGCATTTTGTAAAATAAATTCTTCCAAATGCTTTTTTCTATGTGGAAACCCAGGAGCGCTACGCTCGCTTTGCACGCTCCGCTTGCATAACTCCATCCTACAGCCGGCACAGAATACTTTCTAGCTATAACCAGGGTCAAGATAAAGGATGTTGATATGGCATGGTAGCGACCTAGGAAGTAGGAATAATATGCAATAACACATCCTCACTCAAGGAATAACTGGTAGAGACTATTGTTGATCAAAGGTTTATCAATAGCTACTTCTGCCTTAGTAACAAATGTTTGGCTCTAGTTCTTTATCTTAGTATTTAGTAAAAAAAAAAAAAGCATTAGATCCATAACTGACATTGATAAATTCAAATGAATGCTAAAGTTATACGTTTTTGACAATTTTTCATTATTTTCAGATTCTCATATATTCATTTTGTTACCTTCACATGCATAAACACTATTTTTATGGTATTACGTGTATGCATCTGTAACAATTAAATAATAATAATATATAATATTATTATTATTATAATACCTGACTGGCCCAATGCAATGGTGTCTTCTCGTCGACATCGGTCCGATAGATGTCGCCACCACGTAGCATGAGCAGCTGGACGTGCTCCGGCCGCTTGTGGAACGCCGCCCAGTGGAGTGCCGTCATGCCCTCATTGTCCGGTTCATCGACGTCATCGACGTTGAGAGACTGAAGGAGAGCAGAGAGAGTTCTGGGAAAGCAAAATAAAATGATAGATAGATTAATACCAACACAAATTAACTCTTTATGTGCTAAATGATAGCTGATTGGCACATACAGTGGAGTGCTTAGATCTCCAGTAGGCCGTTTTCATAACATATTCAAATTTCATGCATAACTTTTAAACAAATGTTGTTCTTGACAACCTAAACGCTTATCCGACGCTTGCCTGACAAAGCAACAAGTATTAACCCGTTGCCTCCGAGATTCTGACAATCCAATAGAGTTAACACAGGGCGGATCCGGTTCCCGTAGCCAACGGGTTAATGCAAACTGGATTCCAGCAATTGAAGTTCATTTAAAAGGAGTAGTTAATGGAATAGCTTGTGTCTATATTCTTGAGAACGAAACATTTATAAATTGAATACATTATGAAAATGGCCTACTGGCACAAATCAAAAGTATTACATTGGATAGACTGCAGGAGGGAGGGTTCTGGAAAAACAAAATAAATAGATCTACATAAATATGATAAATAAATAAATTTACTCTTTACTTGCTTTGTTACTGATTGGCACATAGAGCAGTGTGGTTTGTTCACCAATCAGCAATATTTTCCATGGAGTTACTATAAATGGTACACCAGAATATCAGAACAAAAATGTGGTTTGGGATTTCAGTGTTTATAAAATATCACGGCAAGGTGAGATTTGGTATAAATCACATTAAAAGAGTTTATACCAGAAGACATTTATGGACAATCACAAAAAATTCATGTTTTTGAAAAAGTATCATAGTATCATATCATCACTCAACACACCCACCTGATGTTGTTTCATACTTATCATTCACGATTATTCCTTAAATGATGCAACATTATAGCGATAGGTTTATTCTGTTCTAGATATTGGAAAAAAAAACCCAGGAAACTATGACATAACCTTTGCATGAAACTGGGGGAAATGGAAGTATATAATGGTTATTGTTTCCAAAAAAGAAGCTACATGTATAAATACAAACCCTGTACATGTAGCTTGATTAGCGTTTCCTTGAAAATTGTGGGTCACACAAAATAATGCTTGACTGAATTACATGTGGACGACAGACACAAACACAGAATTTTCAACCGCAGAAAAGCAAAATCACATCATGGACTTGAATGCACACATATTTAAAAGGAAACTTTGAAGTACATTAGAGAATCAGGTGAGTAGCAGGTGCATCTTGGAAGAACGTAGTAATTCAATGGCCTGGAAAATTATGGCCAACCCACATTGTGATATATGATACCGTTTTGTTGAACTAGGGTTAGTACCGGTAATCCCGGTATGCACTGATCACCCGGGGTGGGGGGTACTCATGTATGTGGTATACAGGGATGTGCTGCACCAATGGGTCATTTTCTCATGACAAAACCTTAGACATGGGTGTGCTTTTCTGAAATTTTTTTTAGACATGAGCACGCTGAGGATTCAATACTGGTGCACATCAGTTGAAATCTTCTGCAGCATCGATCAGCAAGGCATTAAACATTGACTTTTAGAACACAATTCTGTGCGCAAATGCATTTTCGGCAGATTGGACAAAAGTGGGCTGTGCTCACTCATGCGTGAAATGCTTTCAATACCAACAGTGTCATCAGATAGCTTAGGTCCAAGGAAAAATTCATATATAACAATAATCTCAAAATCATGAATTCTTGTTTTTTCTAAGTGTCTACTTTTTTTATGCACACTGTATAATGTCTTGAATGATTTTTCTTATTTAAAGGGATATGTCAGGATTGGGTGCAGACATGCAATACATAAAGCGACAAGGTTACTGTACCTTGAATCCTTGTCGCAAGTTGCAGCATGGAGTGGGAGTCGCCCACTTTTGTCGGCAATCGTTTGCTTGGCTCCATTACGCAGCAGACAGACCACACCATGATACCAGCCCTGCATGAAAAGGGGTAACGTAAGCACACAAAAAAGCACATCATCAATAATGACCCACATGTCCCGTTTATATGTTCAGCAATTAAACATTCAACTAAAGTCCGGTATAGTCATGGCAAAGTGGATAACAGCTGCTTCCCAACCTAGAGGTCTGTCCTTCAAG
>JZLH01S0013937.1:11436-22765 GCA_001188425.1 Eucidaris tribuloides
TGCGCCTATGTGCTCAGATACAGAAACAGATCAGAAAAGTTGCCAATGTATTTGACAAAATACCAACTTGTAATCAGTATTTTGCGTCACCCTAGGATGTTAAGACGAATTTGAATTGACAGTTTTTATTATTGGATAAAACAGTTTGAATATGCATGAGGGTCCGAAACCTGCATCATTATTACGAAGTTTGGACTTGTTCTTTGTTTTAAATTTTGTAGCTGTTTCATCTCATCTGGGAGTTGAATCAGGAGGAGGAAGAGGAGGGCGACGACCAACCTCAAGCGCCCGTCATCCCTCCTGGCGTGGATGTAGGAACCGTTGGGGTAAGTATCAGCAAGGGCGGCGATCCCGGGGGAGGGACGGGGGTGGAATGTATCCACCTTCCACCTCTCCATTTTCTTTCGGGGGGATCGTACCCCACCCCCTCGATTTTTTAACCATAGGCCTAATATTATTTGTAATATTTTGTTAGTAGTTTATAATAGGTTTTGTTATTTGCGAACCTATTCAAAAGATAACTTTGAGTTAAATAGACTATTAAAGTGATGGGCTAGCATTGTGGAGCTTCAATTTAAAAAATTGTCAAACTTTGATATCTTAGCTACATAGTAGTGTTCAAATGGACAAATAAACACCCTAGAATACAAAAGTTTGGAAAGTTACATTGCCAATGGCCAGTTATACATGAATAAACAATAAAACTCGGGGCGATTTTTATCAACCTAGGTGTACACACAGTAAGTCTATGGGAGGAAATAGGTAAGTAAATATGGTCAACTTACGATTTCCACATTTTAAAGCACTAAATAATCATTTTGAAATACAATTTTTGTAGGGCTTCATTTTTAGACCTCATCAAAGACACTGGTAGCATGGGGAATCATGCGGCTCAGATTTTTTAACTGTGTTAAATGTTAGCCAATACCTTTAAACTTTATTTATAAGTAGTCATGGGGATTTCAAAGTCACACTTTCCACATTAATGAAAATATGTATCCTCGGGGCTTTTCCCCCGCGCAAGGGTATTGTTATTTCACCTCCCGTGCCCCCCCCCCCCACACCCAGTGGCGCAAATCCATTTTGAAATGTAGGGGGGGGGAACATAATTTGTTCATCCGCGGCGCCGAAGCCAAAACCCAGGTCAACAATTTCTCCTGGTCACGTCAGCCACCGAAAACTCACTCAGCGCGGGAAATTTCCGAAATCCAAGGCTCAAAATTTGTGTCGGTCCCTCTGTCCCCCTGTCCCCCATGGATTTGCACCCCTGCCCCCATCACCACCATCAAATCTCTCGTCACATTATATCTCCCTGCTGAGAATTAGGAAAATTCATTGATTTTATTTTATTTTTGCAAACATTACAAAGGATAATACAAGATTAAATATGTACACAAATTTCAGTCAAATGAATCAACATTTTTTCTATTAGGAGAGCTAGGCTGATCAGAAACGAAAAAAAAAGTTGATTGCAAAGGTAATTAGCATTAAGCATTAGGTGAAAACTTAAGCTATACAGTGTGTCCCAGAAAAAATGGTCCAATCGGGAGAAATTTATTTAAGGTAATTTGTTTTCTCAAGAGGTATGTATATGTGGTATCATATTAAAGCAGAATAAATTTCCTTTCTGATATAGTCAGTCCCATCTAATTTACTTTTATAATTCAAAAGTTATGATTATTTTTGTGCAGTCAGGCAAAATCGCGTTTGTCCCACTTTTCGTGTTGATGGTGAAAATCAACAATGACACTTTAAAACAGTATGCGTTAATTACAATGAATATCAAAACTAATTAACAACTTAAATTATGAAGACAAGAATGAAAGAATCCAAATACACATTTATTCTTGATAAATTATGCTATAATTTTGTGGTTCTTGATGTTAAAAGGCTATAAACTCTAACTCCTTAGGAGTAGTAAGGCCGCTGCTGTGCGGCCATTCCGTTATTGAACATTCACACTGTTTTCATGTTGCACCGCACATGAACATTTCCTTTGTTAATGTAAGGTTTACTCTTTCTTATAATGGAAATAATAAAACAAAAATAACCTCAAAGTGTTTGAAATATATTTGTAATGATCACTGAAAAATTTCACGATAATTTCAACGCCATTTAATGGTTTCTTTGTCAAAAGATAGCTTAAACAACGTGCAAGATCTACATACATAGTAAAAGTGTATAGTGGGACAAAAGCGATTTTCCGTCATTGCAGAAAATTCAATATATCTCAGAATTGACGGAATTAGATGAAATGAAATAAATTGCACTGAGAAGTATGGTCTTTTAGCTTTATGACGATACCCAACTTGACTCGGATATATGTGATTTTCTTATCTTAAAAAATAATTTCCGATTGGACCATTTTTTCTGGGACACACTGTAGGTTGACACAATAAGCAAAATGTGCTCGATGATGTGCCGGGTAAAACATTGTAATACACAATAGAGAGTGTAGTAAGAAACGTTTATGACCTACAGTGTAGGTACAAGGAGGGAGGGGGGATATATTATAACAATATGTAACATTCAACGTGAAATGTGTAACAATATTGCAAATTTACGATTCAGCGACAATAAGGAGGGTTGTCATCATTTCTTTGAATATTTTTTTTGCTATCAAATCGGATTTTTTTTTCATTTAAATCGATTACAAAAAAAGATCCCCAAACATTGCCCCTGTAAGCTGCAAAGGGGGTTGATTAATAGAATTTGAATCAAAAACATCATTGTAAACATGTGAAAGCTTGGTTTTTTAATGGGAAGGTTTATCTTTATATGTTTTCCATCATTGTTGTCATAAATTTCTCACTTTGTTTCATTTAAATCACTTGGTTTGAATCCGCCAGCCACAAAGAGAGAGAAACGTCGGAAATAAAAATCAATGAAGATGCACGCGCTATACCCCTTCTTTACACCCTGAAAACATACCATGTTATATGGCTTTATTCATTATCATCTCCTTTTTGCAGAAAAGGGGAGACATTCTCTCCAACCTCTTGGAACTGGAACAACACAATTTGATCTCGACGACACGCGGCAGCCTGGGCGACATCATCAAAGACGCTGCCAAAACGGTCGTCGGAGCCAAGACCCTCCGTTCGTCCGCGGCGCCGCCAGTGTTCGGCTCCGGTCGTCGGGCATCCGCCGAAGCTGAAAAGAACCGTCTCGATCCCGTAGCGGCCAAGTCCAGCGAGTCCCTAAGGTCGTCGAAATCGGCGCCGAAGTCACGGGGATCTTCGCCGACGGTTGACGGACGACGGTCTACTTCCCGTCCGAGTTCGGCGTCCTCCGTAAAAGAGGGCAGAAGAAAGGTAAACGTGCGACTAGTTCAGAAGTCTAGACGGAATTGTGGCTGTTTTAGTAGGATTCAGAATTTTAAAGAACTGATAACGATAATCACACAAGATCTAAGTTATGTATGGGTAAATCATTTTTACGGAATGCTGCAATGTTGTAGAAATGTTTTGTCATTTGAATAAGAACATTTAAATGTTTGACCTCACATCAGAGATGAATCAAGGAACAGTGACGTCATTATTTTCGTTTTGTTTAATTATCACTTCTGGTCGTGTTAGATTTTTTGATTATAGACAAAACGAAAAAGTAACCACCCCCTTTTTCAAACTGCTATAGTTTTTTGAACGACATAAGTTTTAGCAAAATAATTTGACAGAAAGATTCCTACACTGATTGACTAACCTCTGTGTGAAAATAAGATTAATCCGTCAAGTCATGCATAAGTGAGCATGCATTAAAGGCAAAAATGCCACTTTTTAAAAGTCACAGGAGTCATATCTTATGCCAAAATAATGGTATTTTCTGCTTTACTTATAAAGTGTGCTCACTAAACCATGACATGGTTACAACCTCTCATGTTCGTAAAACATGTAAAGATACATTTTGCTGAAAAATATCGGATTTCAATTTTTTCAATAAACTTAGTGGTTTTTCCAATGGCAAAACTGAGGAAGGATGGAAATTTTTAAATTGAGCTCAGTGAAGCGTAAAATATGCGAAAAGTGCCAAAAAGGTGTAAGAGGGTCAAACGATAGATGATTTACATAAATAGTGCTTAATCATCCAACAGAAACAGAATTTGTCAAAATACTGCATCATAAATCCCTCAAAATGACCCTTGTGACTTTTGAAAAGTGACATTTTTGCCTTTAATACGTGCTCACTTATGCGTGACTCGACGGATCAATCCCATTTTTACACAGAAGTTAGTCAATTAGTACAAAAATACCCGTGCCAAATTATTTTGCTCAAAACCTTTTATTTAAAAAGTTATGGTATTTTGAAAAAGGGGGTGATATTCTATTTTGAGGCACCAATTGAAATTATGGATTCTACTCTTCGATGACTGGCATAGTCCTATTTTCTTCGGGGTTGTGCCCCTCAGAAAATAATCCTATCCTGCCAGCCACCTCAGAATCCGTAATTTCAACTGGAGCCTCTCAGTCCATAGTTCATTCATATTTCGCCCCATAGTCTATACCTGCAAAAGCGTGATTAAGAAGTACTCATTTCCTGAAAAAAAATGTTGCGAATTTCATTATCAGCCCTAAATTACTTGTAATGAGTAGACGGGAAAAATTGTTTTAACGAATTCCATGAAAATCATATTTTCCATGGTCATTTTGAAAAAGGGGGTGATATTCTATTTTGAGGCACCAATTGAAATTATGGATTCTACTCTTCGATGACTGGCATAGTCCTATTTTCTTCGGGGTTTTGCCCCTCAGAAAATAATCCTATCCTGCCAGCCACCTCAGAATCCGTAATTTCAACTGGAGCCTCTCAGTACATAGTTCATTCATATTTCGCCCCATAGTCTATACCTGCAAAAGCGTGATTAAGAAGTACTCATTTCCTGAAAAAAAAATGTTGCGAATTTCATTATCAGCCCTAAATTACTTGTAATGAGTAGACGGTGAGTAGACGGGAAAAATTGTTTTAACGAATTCCATGAAAATCATATTTTCCATGGGCATGATACAAAATCACCAAAATTAAAGTGAGCAAATCTCAGAAGATGCCCAAACCTTCATAGGGAAAAGCTATGTAACAGTACAGTTACATTTTTGCTCGCCTATTCGGACTTGACCTCAAATTATTCCACTCATTTTTTTCTAAAGTCGTTTTATGAATATATCGTACATGGTTTTGCACATATTTCTTCAACATATTGATATGTACCAAGATTCATATTCTATTTTCAATTATCTTACATCTTCCAGGCCGACATTACACCCAAGACATCGAAATCAGGAGAACTGGTCCCGTCAACCAGCTATGGCGGTCTGAGGGAACCCCCGCAGATACCAACCCTGGTGGTATCCCCCGCCCCCGAAACTCTGGGCACGGATTCAGAAGCCAGACGGTTCAACGATGATGATGACTTGCGGGGGGATGAGGAATAGAGAGACGAAGTGTGATGTCACCCTGGTTCAGAAATATGTATTGAAACTAGTTGAACCAGGTGCAGTATGTTGCACCTGGTTGTATCCAGTATCCACCAATGAGGGAATCTGCATTTTCAGTTGTATCATCATTTGGCTATTAGCCTATTCACAGTTGATAGATGTCTTAAAGGACCCTAATAATATAATATCTTTGAAGAGTGGATAACATTTATAATGAATCATCTGAGAGCAAATATTTTTATTTTATTTTTAAAGTGATAGGCTGCATTTATTGCTTCATTCTGTTGAGAAAAATACATTCACCTGTATACATTCTTGAATATGCATATTTGTGCATGCATGATTTATCGCATAGATTTTACGCTGAACTGTCCAGTGTGTCCAAATGTCTCTTCTATTCTCTCGCTCAAGCTTCATCCAAAATAGTCCCTGTTCTCTACTTACGCAAACTGTAACTATAGGCTTCCTGTCCTACATATTTCTGAACCAGGTCGACATCATTACTTTCGTCTCTATCGACGTGATGCTTTTGGGTGGTGCAGATAGCTAGAGGGGAAGGTGTAACGGGGTGGTGGGGAGGGTACTATGTACTTCCTCAAAATGTTTGGAAAAATTTAATTTTGACTAGTGATATTTATTTCGTTTCTGCCTTGTCTTTGCATTTTAAAACTTGTTTACCTCACTTTACAGTAATAATAGTAAATGTGCACTGGGTCTGATGAAAATGTACAGTTGGGGGGGGGAGTGTATAAGCACAATGTTGTAAAATGCACTGCAATAATAAAACAGAGTACCATTCTGCTGGATAAGATGCAACTTAAATATTCAATTGTGAGAAATGGTTTTGGTATGGCGATTGCCAGCAAATTCAAGTTTCAAGACTATTTTGAAGGAGTGCATATGGGTGGATAGTATAATGAACACAACATATTTAGGATTAGATTTGGGAAAGTTTAGGACCTGAGGTACAAAATGCTATGACTATGGATCACACTGTTTTCTTTATCCGATACCAACCCCCCCCCCCCCTTGGAAAATATAAAATGCACCTCAACCTAAATACAATAATTTGTATTAAATTATCCATATTTGCCACATAACGAAACTCCGCACTCTAAAGTGATACACGACTTAATCCATTGGAGCCTAAGTACAAGATATTTCAGGTTTGGCTCTATGGAAAATGTGTGTTATACTAGGTGTTAAAAATAATATTTGTTAATTTTGAAAATTAATAACACAAACACTGTACAACAGATTATACTGGCATTGAGTATAGTTACAGCAGAATAGTGAACATTTTTGTTTGAAATAATCAGTTTAGTTAATTCATGCCTTTTTAAAAATTATTTCAGATTTTCTCAATATCCTTGAAACTGTACAGAAATTAAATGGTGTGTGTGAGAGTGTGTGTTTCGTCCCCACACAATAGACAATGGCGGTGAACAGCGCAAGGTAGGAACATTGGTATGCCAATCTCTCACTACAGCCGGGCAAGATAAATGCTTTATTAATATTCATTAGTAAGTAGCCTGCTAGACTTTATTCACTATCCATAGCCATTGTCTAATGCTATTGTGTGGGGACTAGACACACACCCTCACACACCCTCACACACACCATTCGATTTCTGTACAGTTTCAGTTTTGTGCAGGGGATTGGATATTGAGCAAAATCTGAACCCTACCTTTTTAAAAAAGCATGAATTACATAAAACTGATTATTTATATCGTCTTCAAACCACCTAAAACAAAAATGTTCACTATTATGCTGTAACTATACTCAATGCCAGTATAATCTGTTGTGCAGTTTTTGTGTTATTAATTTTCAAAATTAACAAATATTATTTTTAACACCTAGTACCACAACTAAATCGTCGCCAACGGGTAAATCACGAATCCCCTTTTCAGGATGTTTAAAAATTTACTTCACGAATTCACGATATAGTAAGTGCTAGGAAAACACCCCTTTCAATTTGTTACGAGTAAGTTTTGCGACTTTCAGGTGGATTATTCATTTATGTGGCAGGTCACACTGTGTGAAATTCGGGACATAAATTTTTTGAGATGTATCATTCAAGTAGAATATATCTACTACTGTAATTTGTTTTATGCCATGAACACTTTGACATAAGTTCTTACAGTACTGGTACTGTAATGTTTGTAAAAAACCCTTGAACATACTTTGTCATTTGCAACACATTATGAAGACATGATTGATATGATGAAACCTCACACATATAGAAGAAATCACACACACTCGCACATACACACATGCACACACGAATTAACATCCACACACACAAGAACATACCAGGGTGGTCTCTCTCCCACCTCCCAGGAAAAACACACACAAAGACTTTGTTAATATTGTGTAGTAAACTTTCCAAGCTAATCTAGTTAAAATGGACAAAATGCAATTACACCTTGATTAGTGTATTTGGACATATCACTTTGATTGTTCATACAGCCATGTAATGTTTTGAGAGGGTTACAAAAGGGGGAATATATTCATTGAACTACATTGTATTAGTTCCTCCTTTTTACTTACAAAACCAATTATTACACACGATAGCTTTTTATAAATAAAACAAGACACACACAAACATTAGATAACAACTAGATTTTATTTATTAATATGCTACTTGATTATTTACCAATACATGTACATTATAATTGCAAATAGAAATGTAAATAAATATTCAATTTGTTATTTACTCGGTCCCATGAAAAGTTTATCGTATTTTCTTCGTACTTCATATTGTGAAAAATCAATGAGTTCAGCATGTGTTGCGTGTGTATCTGCATGGGTGTTAGTGTGTGGGAGTGTGTCTGTCTGCATGTGTTTGTGCTTGTGTGTCTGCATGTGTTTGTGTGTGCAAAAAGTTAAAGTTACAAACAAGTTTACACAGCACTGCTCTGATACTGGGTCCAAACAGATTTTATGGAGTCATTGGTGTTGTGTTACTTGCAAAGGATGATGAACAGGTATCTTTAAATCCTGTCACATTTGCTACTCCAGTTTATTACTTTCAGAGTAATTTGGTAGTATTATTTGTTTACTTTCTCTGGAAAACCCTCAGGCAGTACAATCTGTACAATCATTTTGCCAAGTAGGGATTAAATATTTACCGAGAATGAAAGGGCGACAATGTACTGTATTTGGTAGTCCAAACTTCTAAATAAATGTATATACTATTTTCAAGCTAATGTACAAGCATATACATGACAGGACACAGAGAAGTACAAGATATACACGCACATTAATTTCCTGCATAGAATACTTTTTCTTAATAACATCTACAGCCATATTTCAATTAATGAACCCAGTTAACTGAAACATTGATTTAAAATGAACCATGATATATGTTCTTAAATATGTTAATCACATAATCAGAATAGTATAAAATATGGTGAGTATCATTGCTACTTAATATACAGAGTGACAAAACATATGATTACATGTTAAAAAATATCCTACTGAATTTTGACAAATCCAAACAAAGACTGATTATTCTGTAACAACAATCTATAATCATCAAATGCTTCAACACCCCCCCCCACCCCCAAAGAAAGAAAAAACAAATTCCCACATAGATGTACATAAATAATGTTATGTCAAGGTCTGTAATATAAAATCCACAAAATATGTTTACTTATGCATACTTATTCACCAAGAGACCTTGGCAAGAATACAATTAGCATATTTCAAATGTACTTAATTAAAACCATTTTAACAAATTCTTTCCATCCATGCACTAACCTTTTTGTAATTACTCCTTGTAAAAGCATTAGGTAGACCTCACACAAGTTGAGGACACTGTCATTGTCAAAGGGTAAAATTTCATAGGATAATGCTTTTCACTGTACTATTTTGGGTTTCAATTTTCTGTACACCTATTTTTGTTCTGGGGTGACTCATTGGTTAGGCATAATGTTTACGATTTTGGGTTAGGGTTGAGGTAAGAGTTGGCCTGTTATGCAGTTACGGCCCTTGAAAGGACATGTTAGTTACCTACAAACTTTGGAAATGGATTATATCCTTGTCATGTGTTGAAGGAAAATTGGCAAATTGGCTAAAATTGAACCAATGGGCAGTACAGTCATTGACACTTATCCAAACCTTTTGATTAGATTTGACACTTTATTGTTACAATCCTAAATGATCACATTAATACAACCTCTCCTGATACAATTGCAATAAATACAAACATATTGGTATACTATAATTATTGTACATATACATTCGCTTTATAAAAATTAATTAAAAACTAACAAATTAATAGATATGATTTTCTACACTTTGAAATAATATATTGTACTAAAAACTCCCAAGTACACAAGTAAGTTTTACATTGTAACAAATATATATAATCTGAAATATATCTTAAATATACAGTGCCTACATTACACAAATTGAACTCAAAAGAAGAAATTAAGTATGAAAAGCTTCCTTCCCCACCTCCTTGTCTTGTTTTTTTTTTTTTTTTTGGGGGGGGGGTATATTTAATGTTAATCTGAAATATCAACTAAAATTTGTAGCAGAGAGGTAATTGCAACTAGTATCCATGCAACCAGATTTATAATATTCAGATTATATTAACCAGTGAACATGAAAAAAAAAACCATGATCAGACATAAATGTTTATCCACATTTTTTGTTTGTTTCTTTTTACTAAATTCTTTCTTGTATTTTATATGTTTTAAATTTGGATTTCACTGTTTGACATTTAATTATCACAGCTTACGAAAATTGCAATTTTCCTCATTCAAAGTCGTATTAGTTTATTATTGACTTAGTCAATGGTGTGTGTCTGCCTATTATCTTCATTATTAGCCACGCCCCCCCCAAGTTTTATTTTTTCCAAATGAAAGCTTTTATTGTCCAAATGGAGTAAACTTATACAGAGCTGACTAAAGTCGCGTTCACAAAGGCAGTTATTACCGGGCATATCTTTGTCGGGTATAAGTCCGACGTAATAAAAAAATTCCATTGATCCACCAACGCGTCCACACGTGTCGGTATTAACACTTATAGTACCCGACAAAACTTATGCCCGACACGTTATAACCGGTAATAGCAGACAGGAAATGATATAGTCAAGGTGCTATCGGGTCGTAACCTCTCACCCAAATTGCGTGAAATGTGAATTGGTAAACAATGAAGTTGTCTTCGCAAAGAGTAATTGCCCTTTTCAGGTCAGAGTTATGTCCGACAACAGTCCACACGTATTTTGTTATTACCGGGTATAACTTATTACCGGACTTATATCTGGTCTTCTTCGGATATAAATCGTCGGGTATAAGTCGCGCTATATCCGATAGAGTTATGCCCGACAATCGTTCATACAGCAACTTTATATCCGACGCTATTACCGACATAAGTTATGCCCGGTCACAAGCAACTTATGTCCGATCGTGTGGACATGGCTTGTGTTAGGGGTTTTTTTTTTTTGTTCTTAGTCCCAATCTACACTGCTGATTTATGTTCTGTGGCATCAAAGTTCTGTTACTGACACATTCCATGACATAATTATCTACTTGTCTTAATCCACTGCAAGCATGATTCTGTGTAACCTGTTTTAGGCACATACTGAAAATTGACAAATTTATAATCAAAAGACATAAATATATACACTTGTACTGCAAGACGGGTGTAGCAAATTCATGACGACGGTGCATACCTCTTTGGTGTTAATTTTTAGCTACTTCTGTCCCCTCTTTTGACCCATAAAGTACCCACATCCAGAGGATGCAGTGCCAATCCCCATTGTGGAGTCCTTAAAGGCCCACTGTCATGACAGAATGAAAAAATGCCCTCTTTTGACTCTCAATTTAAAATTGGGGCACTACTAATGCTACCCATAATGCGACAGGAAAATCCTGGTGGTATGGTAAAAT